>VWZE01020946.1:874375-885536 GCA_013396675.1 Eubucco bourcierii | reverse complement strand
TTTCAAATATGATGGACAGTGGCTTGGCAACTTCATCTGCCAGTTCCCTCAGGACCCGTGGGTGGATCTCATCAGGCCCCATGGACTTGTGCACATTCAGGTTTCTTAGGAGCTCACAAACGTGATCTTCTACTATAGCAGGCAGATCTGCCTGCTCCCAGTCCTCACTTTTACCCTCTGGAACTTGGACATTGTGGTTGGAGCCCTTGCTGTTAAAGACTGAGGCAAAAAAGTCATTGAGCACCTCAGCCTTGTCCATGTCCTTTGTCAGCAGCTCTCCATTTTCCTTCTGTAAGGGTCCCACATTGTCCCTAGTTCTCCTCTTCTCACTAATATACCTGAAGAAGTTCTTCTTGTTCCCTTTACTGTCCCTGGCCAGATTCAATTCGAGCTGTGCCTTAGCTTTCCTTACCACAGCTCTGGCTGCACCAACAGTATCATTTAAACAGTCCTGGTTTAGATCAAAACAAATCTTTATCAGGGCACCCAGTGGAAAGCCACTGAAGCACGGCTCCCTGTGGGTGTTGTGGGGCAGTAGACAGGTGAGGTCTGTCCTCTTTCTCTTGCTGCTGTAACAGCAGCATTACCACCACAAAGGCTCGCTGCGTCTGCTGTCCTGAGGGACTGTGAGCTGCTGGTGGCCTGCAGGGGTTGAATCAGGGTTTCTTCGCACGAACAGTCCTATACATCAGTGGTCCATGAGGAGACTGAAGTACTTGCAATATCTACACAAGTTGATGATGAAACCTTTTGCAGATATGCTCTTTCTGATAGAAACACTTAACAGATTATAAAAATTTGAAAAATATTTGCCGAATTAAAACAGTAAAGTGAAGTTTTAAATACTTATGGCAAGATATTTAAATATAATGCCTTACTATTGCTTTCAAACAGAGTTTCATGCCTGGTGTAAGATAAGAGCAATTATTCTTCCTGGGCCAAATTAAGAATCTGTCTACTGGTACTGATAGATGATGTGCAGATCCATATTTAAAGCTCTTCCATTTTCAGTGTGGTTTCTAAGCTGTTTGGTGATGCTTGCCTACACTTTTGCCTGTCACAGTGTGGAGGAAGAGATGTGCAGGTCCATCAGCATGCTCAGCTTTTGGGAAATGATCAGTTAGGCTCTGATAATGGGAACATCTGAACTGCTGGGTGACTGCATTGGCAAGACTTCTCCAAGGATCTGTCTGCGGACGTTGTCAGCAGATATGAAATACACAGAAAATGGCACCAAAAGACACCTGAGCGACCAAAATCCTCGAGGGATTCCTCCAGCCCCACACCTTCCTGGGAGCAAGCAGCGTCCTTGCAAGATCCTTCCAAAGCAGAGTGCCGGGTCGAATAGAGAAATGTTTCCCCGGCTCCGAAGGGAGTCGTGAGTAGTAGGGCAGCGCCGTGCCCCCAGCCCTGCGGAGCTCCCCCGGCGGCTGGCAGTGCCGCCGCCCACCGTGACCGTTCGAGCCCACCTACGCGGGAAAGGGCCGGGCCGGGCGGGAGGGCGGGCAGTGGGAGGGTTCCCCATGGCTCCTCATATAGCCCTGCCCGCCGGCGGCGGCTCACAACCCTCTCTGCAGCCCTTCGGGACCCGTGGTGCAGACCTGCCGCGCCGTCTTTTCTCCGGAGGCTTCGGTGAGGCAGCAGCAGCAGCAGCAGCATGACTTCGGCGGCGGTGGAGATTTTGGGGCTGGGGCTAGGCATCCTGGGCTGGGTGGGAGTGATCCTGGCCTGCGGGCTGCCCATGTGGCAGGTGTCGGCCTTCATCGACGCGAACATCGTGGTGGCTCAGACCATCTGGGAAGGACTGTGGATGAACTGCGTGGTGCAGAGCACGGGACAGATGCAGTGCAAGGTGTACGACTCCATCTTGGCGCTGCCGTCCGAGGTGCAGGCGGGCCGGGCACTCACTGTCATCGTGGCGCTGCTGGGGCTGGTGGCCCTGATGGTCACTGTAGTAGGCGCCCAGTGCACCAATTGCATCCGGCCCGGCAAGATGAAGTCCCGTATCGTGATTGCCGGCGGGGCCATCTACATACTCTGCGGGGTCCTGGTTCTCATCCCGCTCTGCTGGTTCGCCAACATTGTCATCAGCGACTTCTACGACCCCACCGTGCCGCCGTCCAAGAAGCGGGAGATGGGGGCCGCGCTCTACATCGGCTGGGCGGCCACGGCCCTGCTGCTTTTTGGGGGCTGCCTCATCTGCTGCTGCTCCTGCACCCAGGGCGATGAGACCTCCTTCCCCGTCAAGTACTCGGCGCCGCGGCGGCCCACTTCCAACAGCGAGTATGACAAGAAGAACTACGTCTGAGCGGGGCTGCCCCGCGGTCCTGGCCCTGCGGGGACACGGACACGGACACGGACACGGACTGCCCCCGGCCGCCTCGTGGGTTGGAACGGGGCATGGCTCCGGGAGTGTGCGCTGATCTCTAGCGCTCCCCTGCCTCGAGGCTCTTAAAGGGACCCCGTAAAGCGGCAGCCCTAGGCAGGGCAGCGCCCGGCGCACCGGTGGCTCTCACCACTTCGCTGTGGGCAGCGCCGC
This sequence comes from Eubucco bourcierii, assembly GCA_013396675.1. Classification (NCBI taxonomy): domain Eukaryota; kingdom Metazoa; phylum Chordata; class Aves; order Piciformes; family Ramphastidae; genus Eubucco; species Eubucco bourcierii. Next base: position 882,997 of record VWZE01020946.1, on the reverse strand, counting down.
GCTCGGCGCCGCCGGGGACCCGGTACTGACCGCCCGCCGTGCCGAGATGAGCAAAGCCTTCCCCGGCCGCACAGTGCAGCCGGACCAGCATCTCCGCCGCCCGAGGCCGCTGGAGGCACCGGCGAGCCCGGGAGAGCGGTGGCAGCATCTGTCGGTACGCCCCGTCCGGGCTCCGTCTCCTGTCTGCCCGTCCAGCTCCCGGCTCTTCCCCAGTGATACCGTGAGAGACTTGTGAGCGCTTCACCGGCTGCTCTTGCCGCTGACGCCTCTTAGAGCACCGCCGGCTGATGGGCCCAGGACCTCGGGTGTTGACTGTCGCCAAGGAGATGCTTCCTTTATTAATTTTCTCTCCTGAAAATCTGCATCTGGCTGTTGCCTCTGGGACTACGGCTGGTTCGGGGTGTTTGTTCTTCTTCTGTTTGGGTAACTAAACTAGGGATAATATCCAAAGTGTGGCACTAACCTTGGTTCTTTCTCCCACAGGCAAGTAAACTGTTTGGAGAACGATGTTTAATTTTCTTCGGCTGTTTCAGTCCCACAGAGAGGTGCATTTGTCTGTGCGTCTGTAAGACCTTTGAAAGACATTCAGGTAGTTGTTGTCATTTAATAGACAACAAACAAGATTAAAGTAGGTTGCCTGTTGAGGTTCCTTATCCCTTCGCCTTCATCAGCTTTTGTTCTGTTTTTACTTGAATATGAAGTCATTGCCAGAATTATTGGAGAACTAGACACCGAGATATAGGAGGTCTTTGTATGCCCTAGCTCCAGTGGTGCATCCCTCTGCATCCTCATCTGCACTACAGCAGACTGGAAACTTAAAAATTGCCCCAGAGTTTGATGGCTGAGGTATGGAAGGCTTAAGTGGCCTTCTTGCCAAGCTCCATTTGCTGCCAATTTTGAATAGTGTGTTCAGTTGTATGTGCACTTGGTTAACTCTCTACCATAATTTTGTTAACACTTGCTTTCCTTCATTTACTAAATCGGGCAAAGAAAATGATAGAAGAATTTTATCAAGTATCTTGAATTGAGACTTTATGCTGGCTGATCAGGAGATGTGAAGTCACAGCTCTTCCAGCTCTCAGTTCTTCCATATTGCCCTGGTAACACTGTGCAGACTGGAAGAAAGATGCTCTGAACAACGTAACTCCCATTTTCTGAGCTCAACACCTGCTCAACTTTACTACAACCTGAAACATTAGCACTTGCCTTCCATTTTACACTGCAGACAAACTTTTCTACAGGAGAGATTAAGTGATACTCTTCCATTAGTATTCTCTCTTCCACGCATTAATTCTGCCTTTAAATCAACACACAGTTCTGCTGCAGATGGTGTCAGGATCTGCATTGCCATAAGGAGATTTCTGCCAAGAGTTAGTGAGGAAATGTGCCATATAAGTTCCTCAGAGCACAATGCTACGTCCTCGCGGGTTCCTCACAACCATGTAGCCCTGCAGCGCACACACCTAACCTGAGCAGTAGCTCTTATACCTCCCTAGTAATGCCGAGACTAGAGACTAACCATACCTGTGTGTTTGCAACAAGTTCTCATCATCTGTGCTCTTGCCTGCCTTAGCAAAGTTAAAACGCTGGTGGTATCAGTGTGTACACAGACCTGAAGGAGAGACTGAAGCCTGGCCCTTTGAAGTTTTGGTGTTGGATATTGACAATACGATTTACTCGTGTAAAGATAACTGCTTTCTTTTTTTAAATAGATAAATTGCAGGGTCTGAGCCCATGAGAGAACACAAAAGCACAGCTGTAGGTCTAGAACTAGTTTTGTTCTATAATGAGGTGCAGTTCTTACATCATCTGCATTCACATAAAAGCTATCATGTTGTTATGATGCGATATGTAGTTTTGGTACAAGAATGAAATATTCCTTATTTCATCATTGCAATTTTTGTAACACCGTAACCTTATAAACTGTAAATGTATTTAAGTGCCTATATTTTCCAATCAACAAATCAACCAAAGTTGGCTTGTTATTGTGGTTTGGTGCCCTTATTTGTTTCGCAGTTACATTGGTTTTATGTTAAATAGTAATGGCCAGCTGTAGTTGTCACCCAGCTGCCCATAGACATGCTGCACCCTCACTCAGCTCTCATACGTCTTCAAATGAGTCAGCAGATGTGAACCCAGATCCTGGACCTCACTCTCTTTTAAAGAACAAAATGTCATTCCCTGCCAGAAGACACCCCTCCACGTATCTGTGCTGCAGTGCCTTCAGAAGTGCTGCAAGATTTAGGCTTTGGTGGAAAGATGAAATCTTTCTGGGCAGTGCAGCACTAGCATTTAAAATCAAATCAAAACTAGTGCCTTGGGGAGAGAGAGGGAAACTCACACCTTAAAATGGATTTTATTTTAACAAGCCAAACTTTTAATAAGTAACTTTGTGTTGTGGCAGAGCTGGATCCTCTTATGACCAAAACCTGGTCATAAGAAAGAACTACATAGCAAAGCCTCTTGGGAGAAGCCAACACTAACTGTGTTTGTACTAGCAGACAAATCTTCCCAAACCCATGTGGCTGATGATGTAAGATGGTTTCACTGAGGTGAGTGGGGCAGCTCCCAACAATACCAGCAGGAAGTGAGGCCCAATTTAAAAAAAAAAAAAAAAAAAAAAAAAAAAAAAAGTTTATATTTAATCTCATCCTTCAGTATACTTACTTGTTGCTATGCTTTAAAAAAATAACCCAACACTGATTGATGTCACTGGCTTCAGGGTTAGAGTCTAAGCTGGGTTTTGCTGTTTTGTTTTCCACAAATGAAGATCAAGTCCTGAACTTAGAAGACTTGGAAGTACTCATGAGCAGGCCTGAACCTCATCCCAACAAAAAAAAAAAATCTATAGCACTTGTTTACTATTTTTATTTTGTATTTATGGTTTCACATAAAAATAAAAATATCTAAGCCTATCCCTGAACAGGGTTACTGTTTTTTTTGTGAAAGGCATTAAATTGTCTGGGCTCAGGAAGATGGGGTGTGACATTGGTGCCCAAAGGGCAATTTTTACCTGGGTTACCTTTGAGGGGAGAGCTGGGTCCCTTCTGGGGAAGAAAGACTGCTTGCTCCCTTGTAGAGCAGTCGGCATCTCAGCTCTCTACTGAAGCCTCAGACAAAAGAGCAAGTAGCAGCGGTTGGTCTTGTGATGTGAGCACATTAAGAAGTGGAGTGTGAGTCCCACCTATTTTGAGAGCAGCTCTAAGCATGAAGCTTTTAAAGCTTTCAATTCCTACACATCTAAACCAAAAATGAACAAAATCCCACTGCAGCTTGGATCGGTCCCAACCTGACCTGATACCCTAACCTTTTCTGCCACTTGTTATTTTTCTTTAAGAGTGCATTCAAGCTGGGGAAAAACATTTTCACAGATTCAGCAGAACAGAACCTGTGAAAAAAAAATGGCTCTAAAGGAAACTGTAGAGGCTAATTGCTGGCGGAGAAATCTGCCTAAGTTAGGTGACGGCCAGGGAGGTCTTTCAATATTTTGTACTATTTTTTTCCTCCTCAAGATTTTCAAACTTTCCTAACAAACTGCTGCTTTAAAAATGAAGGGAAAAAAAAAAAAAAAAAAAAACAACCAACACCTTCAAAGACTTCATTTTGTAGCATTCTTGCCAGCTGGGTTGAGATTAACAAAAGCTCCTTGCCACCCTCCCATTGCTATGCACATGCTGAGCTAGAAAAAGGGTGTCTGCAGGCTTGGCCTTTGTCCTGCCAAACGAACCATTTCATAGTTATGAATTTGAAAGTAACCTGCAGTTCATAGCCTGCAAATCTGGTTAGATCCTGTCTGTGCTAAGAGGGGAAATGCACCGGGCAGAGGGTAAAGGAAGCTCAATCAGTCACGTTTGCTGCAGGATGTTTAAGGAAATGTTTCCTTTTCCTTCACAAAGATGTTTGTGGGGCATCTGCTTTTTTGAACACACTGAAACATTTCACTGTTGGAGTGGGAAAGCAGTGCAACTCCAGATTTTTATTTATAAATCTATTCCCTGATCAAATATTATGCAAGGATTTTGGTTTTGATTTTGTTTTTTTTTCCTTGTCCATCCTCCAAACCGCAAATGCAGATAAATAGCCTCTTAAACCTACTTTCTTCAACTGAGACTGATCCTTAGATCTGTAATGCTCAATGAGAATCCTGCCTGCTGGAGCTATACACCACATATAGATGTCACATACATGCACACACGCAGCAATATATTAATGCAGTATTCAACATCAGGTGTCACCCAAAATGCCTCCTCTTTTTTGTTTTGTATACCAAAGAAAAACACCATGAAGTACACATTTGAAGGTTTGCTTTTGTAAGTCTAACTTGGGAAGACACAACGCCTGTGTCTGCTGTTATTAGATTAGTCAAGAAATAACAGTGAATTATTTTCTCAGGTCAGATATTGTGTTTGTTTTACTTGTAGGCTGATTGTGATGAGAGAAATCATTCCAAAAGCAAAGCCTCAAGGGAGCCTCATACTTCTGTTTTAGAACTGAGTTCTGTCATTCTTATTTTGATCAAACCTTTGTTCATGCCTCTGTGTATGACTACTCCAGACTCTTCCTTGTTGCTTCTCTGCAGGAACAGGCTCCCTGTCTAGAAAATGCCTTCTTCTTCCTACCCCAGCCTTCAGTTATAAGAAAAGGACAATTTCAACCACTTGACCATTGATAAAACCTCAAGTGGCAACAGCAAAGACTTCACAGTTGCTTGGATACAGAAACCTTGCTTCTGCTTTTCTTTTTCTTAAACACAGATTGAGACATTATGCCATGAATCAACTTCACAGTGTTCTTTCTTTATCACATTTTGGGAATTTGTTTACAACACTGAGCCTCCCCCTCTTTCCAGGGCTCTCCATGTAGCTTCAACCCAGAATCTGGCAATGAAAAGTAGTGAGTAGTAGGACTTAGTGTGGAAGCACATGTGTTATGTCAATTTAGCCAGGGCTCATGCTAATCTTCTCATCGTGCTTGATTCCAGATGCACGCAAGCCACTCTTATGTTGTCTAGCTAAAAGGGACCCAGGGGTTGTAATTCACAAACAATTCAATATGAGCAAACAGTGTGCCCAGGTGCCAAAGAAGGCCAATGGCATCCTGGTTTGTATTAGAAATGCTGTATCCATCAGGAATAGGGAGAGGATTGTCCCCTTGTACTCTGCTCTGGTGAGGCCACACTGTATTCAGTTCTGGGCACCTCAATACAAAGAAGGATGTGGAGGTGCTGGAGACAGTGCTGGCGAAGGACCTGGAGAATAAATCTTATGAGGACCTAATGAGGGAGCTGGGGATGGTTAGTTTGAAAAAGAGGAGGCTGAAGGGAGGCCTCATGGCTGTCTACAGGATGTTGTAGAGAGGATGGTGCTGGTCTCTTCTCACAGGTAAATAGTGACAGAACAAGAGGGAATGGCCTCAAGCTGTGTGTGCTGGTTTGAGACTAATTGGAATGTTTTAATGGAGAAAATTACACTATAGGCTGTGAAAGGAAAACATCATGATGTCTACTTCACTCATATGCTTGCTGGAGAATTGTTTGGGAACACTAACCAAAACATATCAATAAGTGAGTCTCTGTCTGTCGCTTGCTGGAACAGGAGCTGCTGGGTGATCTAGCAGTTTCTGGGCTCTGGCTCCTCTGCTGATTAATCCTCACTAACCACTTTTCTTCTAACCCCCTTGGCCGATCCTCCTAATTTACCTTGCATGTAAGGCAAACCTTGGGGTAAGGTACAGGGGTGGGGAGAAGGTGGAAGGGTGGTTGGGAGCCCCTCCTGGGGTCTCTGATTTCTGGGAGGGGAGTTGTGTTGCTGTATTACCTTTTACTTGTATATTTCTGTAAATATTCTGTATATAGTGTAAATATCTGCTGTACATTGTGCAAAGCTGTAAATAGAGCTTCATCACTTAACTTCCAGCCGACTGAGTGCTAGTCTGGGTCATTTTACAAGTGTGGGGGGCGGGGGTAACTCCCAAACCTTTACACTGTGACTGGGTAGGTCTAGACGGGGAATTTTTTTTTTCCCCAGCAAGAGTGGTCAGGCATTGGAATGAGCTGCCCAGGGAGGTGGTGGAGTCACCAATCCTGGAAGTGTTTAAAAGTTGTTTGGGTGTGGTGCTTGGGGATATGGTTTAGAGTGAACCTTGTAGAGTAGGGATATCAGTTGGACTTGGTGATCCTGAGGGGCTTTTCCAACTGGAATGTTTCTGTGATTCTGTGATCCCATTGCCCAGAGGTACAGCTTTGCCTTACTCAAACTAGCACCTACTTTTTGGGCTGCTGATCACCTGGAGATACTCAAGACCTAGATGATGTGCCAAGCCTATCCTGAAGAGACTGCAATGGGATTGTGACAAATTATCATATGTTACAGCTTTGTTTGCTTCAGTGCACAGTCACAAACATTCTCTCTGCACACAGGGGCAGATCAGGTAGTTCTTTACAAGTCTTAAATAAACACAGCATTGCATATCCTGATTTTGGCAGTGTGCTGGTTTGAGGCTTATTAGAATATTTTAATAGAGAAAATTACACTATAGGCTGTGAAAGGAAAACATGGTGATGTCTGTTTCACTCATAGGCTTGCTGAAAATTGTTTTGGGAAAAGAAACCAAAATATAGGCAAGGCATTCTCGGTCTCTCTCTCTCTGGGGGACACAGCACAGCATCTGGGGTGGTCTAACAGCTTCTGGCTCTGGTTCCTCTGCCAATTAATTTTTACTAACCACTTTTCTTCAACCCCGTGGTTGATCCTCTTAGTTTACCTTGTGCGTAAGGCAAACCTTGGGGTAAGGTACAGGCCTGGGGAGAAGGTGGAAGGGTGGTTGGGAGCCCCTCCTGGGGTCCCTGATTTCTGGAAGGGGAGTTGTGTTTCTGTATTACCTTTAACTTGTCTATTTCTGTAACTATTCCTGTCTATAGTGTATATCTCTGCTTGTACATTGTGCTGAGCTGTAAATAGAGCTTCAGTCCTTAACTTCCAGCTGGCTGAACTCTAGTCTGGGTCATTTTACAAAGTGGGGGGTGGGGGGTGGGTAATTCCCAAACTGTCACAGGCAGATAATTGATCTTGAAACGGGTAGAACACACAGAATCACACAGAATTAACCAGGCTGCAAATGACCTTTGAGATCATCAAGTCCAACCTAGTATCCAACCTATTACCTACATCTTACAGGTGCTTTCACCAGTACCTTACCTAAATAAGCTCATGTGGAAATACTCATCAGTAAGAGCCTGTTTGAAAAGGCATCAAGGAAAATGGATATATAAAGGAGCTTGGAGGTTAAGCAGCCTGCATATAATGAACTGATCGTTACTGAACTACTGGCTTTAGCTTTTAGTTTTGAGCACGGGCAACTGTGCATACAGCACAGATATTCTTAAAGCAAAAGAAGAGTGAGCTTTGAAACTACTATCTAGCTGTTTGAGTTTCAACCTGTGAAGAGAAAGAAAAACCCACCTCATTCCTTGACCATGAGAGCTATCAACAAAACACACCAATCACATGATGTTAAATTAAAAGAAGATCTCAAACATTCAGTACAGAACAACTTCAACCATCTAGAAAAACAGGCAGAATATGAAATAAGTTGTATCTGGTGCTCTGATCTTCCTCAGAGCACTTTGAATGGCAAAGGCCATTCACAATGACTAAATCCCTGGCAGCAACTGGCAGCATGTTCGCAGAAAGTGTAAGATGTTTCTGAAGCCCTGCTGAGGTATCACTCACACAAGCTACTGTTTCCTTTGGAAAAAAATATGCTCAGTTTAGACAGACTGGAGATAGTGATAATATGGACAGCAATAGTGGTTGGATCCATCCCTTCCCGCACATCAGCCAGGGAGGTTATCTTCTGATGGATCCTTCAGGCTGCCCCAACCAGGCTGAGAGTTTTTATGACACAGAGGTGCTCTGGTGTACACAAATATAATAGAAGAGATGAAGCCAGTTCATGTTTGTTTACAGTGGAGAACAAAATTAAATGTTTAGAATAGCTGTTTTTTTTACAGGCAAACAACAGAGAACCCTCTTGAAAGTGACTGCGATCCAACGAGCAAACTGTAGAGACTGTGCCAGTTGTAACATCACAATGTAAGACCACTCTTTACTGGCTAAGTCCTGCAATGAGATAAATTACACAGATGCAAATTTCAGGTGTTAGAACGTTACAGCTGTTCTGGCATGGATTTTATTTATTTTCAGTCTGCTAGCAAAAATAGTTTGCAGTGCTAAATTCTGGATTCAGCTGTGTATGTTCCTAAAGACTCAACCAACCAGGTTAGCTGACAGAAGTCTGAGAGACATTCACCTTGATCTCATGCCAGGTACTGTGGCCAAGACTATGTGTGGGTACCTAGGGGTCAAACATTCTGGGTTGACTCAGTTCCACTCAGTTCCACTCAAACCTAGCTCATTAGCATTAACACTATTTATAATCAAAATACTTCCAGAGAAGATTAAACTTGGAGAGATTTTAGGCTTGGACAACAAAATAGATCACTCAGGAAAGAAAAATAGATACTGGTTGACAAGAACATATGTGAAATCTCAACATGGTACGAATCAGTTTCAATACAGTTTCATATATTTGAAGAATTGGGGGGGGGGGGGGGAAACAAAA
>VWZE01020946.1:833559-868553 GCA_013396675.1 Eubucco bourcierii | reverse complement strand
GATTGGTGGGAACCAGCATGGCTTCACCAAGGGCAGATCTTGCCTGACAAATTTAGTGGCTTTCTATGATGAAGTCACAGCAACAGTGGACAAGGGAAGGGCAACTGATGGCATCTACCTGGACCTGAGTAAGGCATTTGACTCTGTCCCACATGACATCCTGGTCACCAAACTGGGAAAACATGGACTTGATGGGTGGAGCACTGCTGGATAAGGAATTGGCTGGATGGTGGCACCCAGAGAGTGGTGATCAAGGGCACAATGTCCACCTGGAGACCAGTGCCAAGTGGTGTCCCTCAGGGGTCAGTGCTGGGACCAGTGCTGTTTAACATCTTTGTCAGTGACATGGACAGAGGAATGGAGTGCACCCTCAGCAAGTTTGCAGATGACACCAAGCTGTGTGGCACAGTCGACTTGCTAGAGGGCAGGGATGGCATCCAGAGGGACCTGGACAGGCTGGAGAGGTGGGCCCAGGCCAACCTCATGAAATTCAACAAGGCCAAGTGTAAGGTCCTGCACCTGGGTAGGCACAATCCCAAGCACAAATACAGGCTGGGTGGTGAATGGCTGGAGAGCAGCCCTGAGGAAAAGGACTTGGGCGTCTGGGTTGGTGAAAAGCTCAACACGAGCTGGCAGTGTGCATGCACAACACAAACAACCATGTCCTGGGCTGCAGCAAGAGAAGTGTGGTCAGCAGGGCAAGGGAGGGGATTCTTCTCCTTCACTCTGCTCTTGTGAGACCCCGCCTGGAGTCNGAATGGCTGGAGAGCAGCCCTGAGGAAAAGGACTTGGGCGTCTGGGTTGGTGAAAAGCTCAACACGAGCTGGCAGTGTGCATGCACAACACAAACAACCATGTCCTGGGCTGCAGCAAGAGAAGTGTGGTCAGCAGGGCAAGGGAGGGGATTCTTCTCCTTCACTCTGCTCTTGTGAGACCCCGCCTGGAGTCCTGTGTGTAGTTCTGGAGCCCCCAACACAGGAAGGACATTGAACTGTTGGAGGGAGTCCAGAGGAGGGCCACGAGGATGAGCAGAGGGCTGGAGCAGCACTTCTACAAAGACAGGCTACAAGAATTGGGGCACTTCAGAAGAGAAGGCTTCAAGGAGACCTTAGAGTGGCATTCCAGTATCTGAAGGGGGCTACAGGAGGGCTTGGGAGGGACTGTTTACAAGGTCTTGTAATGACATGATGAGGAGTAATGAGAGATTTAAACTAGATGTTAGGAAGAAGTTCTTTACAGTGAGGGTGGTGAAACACTGGAACAAGTAGCCCAGGGAGGTTGTGAATGCTCCCTCCCTGGAGGTGTTCAAGGCTAGGTTAGATAAAACCTTGAGCAATCTGTTCTAGTGGGAGGTGTCCCTGCCTATGGCAAGTGGTTGGAACTAGATGGTCTTTGAGGTCCCTTCCAACCTTAACCATTCTATGATTCTATGAATCTAAGGTCTTTGCTGCTTTACATGTAAAGTTTTGTTTATTCCTCACACTCAAATGCTGTGTTATAACAGTCTCATTGACCTGAAAGGAGATTTTCCCAAGCCACAGACGGGAGTTGTGCCACTTTCTTCACCAATATTTATTCTAGTCTGTATCAATTCGAAAATGAACTTACTTGGAACCAAAAGTATTTTTAACTTCCAGTTTTGCAATGCCATGTGTAACATAATACACCAATACTCTGGAATGTAACAATGCCTTTGAAAGGGCTACAACTTCAGATACTCAGGCAGATTGCTACCAACGGCTGCTACAAAACAGCATAAGAACATGAGATCTATTCTGCAGCCATTGTGTCCTGAATTACCACACTGACCACAGCGCTGTTTAAAGAAAATACCATTTCATGTGCCCGTTCCTTATAGGCTACTGTCCCAGATAGACTTTCCTATCAGACAGGACATAATTATTGACATAATTATTTTGGGAGCCTCTCAGTGACTTCTTTCAGCAAATAAAACATAGCAAGAGCTGAATGTCCCTAGGAATTCTTTCCAGCTCAATGGCAGGTGCCTCTGATTTTCCACTAACATGCCACAAATGAATGATTAAATGAAAGTGAATTCCACTGAGCTAAATAGTGGAAAGAGAGACTGACACCACGGGGTCTGAAAGAACAGCAAGATGTATCAATGAGAAGAGGTGACTCAGAATGCTTCACCCAGTTAAAAAGACAGCACCTCTTTTGCAATGGCCAGGAAGGAATCATCTCCACTAAAACTGGTTTTGAAAAGAAAACAAAGGACCCAGAGTATCACAGCACTTATCAAACACAGGTATCTGACAACACGAAGTAACAAGTGGCGTCCCTCAGGAGCTGGTACAGGAACCAGTGCTGTTTAACATCTTTGTCAGTGACATGGACTGAGGCACCCTCAGCAAGTTTGCAGAACACACCAAGCTGTGTGTTCCAATTGACATGCTGGACAGAAAGGACTAGATGATCTTTGAGGTCCCTTCCAAGCGAAATCATTCTATGAATACACACAGACCTAATCTACCCTTCTAAAACAAGTGGCAAAGACTTCAGAGAGAAAGGTTTAACAAAGAAATACAAAAGTCCCAGAACTTCTAATAAAGTAAACAGATCCAGAACTCGAAGGAATTCTGTCGTGACATGGCCTGTGTGTACACTTTACATTAGCATAATTGATGAGGCACAATTAGGTTTCCCCACAAATTCCTATATTGAAGCTTTCTACAGAGAGATTTTATTTCTGATTTAAGGATGCCTTTGGTGCCTTCAGCTCACTGAGAACAGCGTGCTTGCTTTCGGCAGCAAATTACTAGGCCAGTCTTGATCTCTTGTTATTCAGATGTTGATGAATTGCCCAGATACCCAATTGGATAAGAGGTACCAAGTCAAAGTAATGTGTGCCAAGGTAGCTACCCAGCAGAAACAACTGCCTTGAGGGGGTGGAGGAAATAAGAATGACTCCATCACACAAGAGCAGGGACTAGGAAACTAGCTTTCTCTGCTGTCAGACCCACTGGGACTGCCATGAGGTTGTGCAGAGTTGGGTAAAAGATTTTCTTGCCTGCTTTGAATGTTTCAGCTTTGTCTTGCTTCTCCAATGTTGCCATCTGCATGACAAACGTCAGACCTTAAATAATTGCAGAGAATGGCACTCCAACCTGAAGTAAAAGTTCACATATTTTTCTTTCCCTAGTGAATGTTCTGTGATATTTCTTGCTAAGAAAGTGTTTAGAACCCAAATGTTTGTGCATAAAAGGTGGCACTGTACTCTGAGCTCCACCCTGGGCAGCACTTTTTCCTTAGCCCTTGAATCTGATCCAAAGGGAACTTTCAGTACCACCTTGAAGTCAACAATGGTACAGGAGAGCCAAGAGGGACTTCAGTTTTTCCATTTAAAAAACAGAGGAATGTTTTCGAAAATGTAAGGGAATCCGAACAATCATGAATGAGATGCACACATAAAATCAATGATCAAATGTTTTTGTTTACAGTCCTGAGAACAGCCCCAAGTGCTTTACTTTGTTTTTCTTCCTCACTTGTGATATTCTCTTGATTACTCCACTTCCCTTCTGATAAACACTGTTGTGTACCTCTCCAATCTTTGCAAGCCGGCATACCCTGAGTGGTCAATTTAACTCAACAAAACCATCTTCAAAGAACTCCTGAACAAAAGAGAGTGATTTCGAAACTTCCCTTTTTCAGACCTTAAAACTGGGGTACTCCAGAGCAGTGATTAGAGCCAGTTCCTGGGAAGATTTTATTTATCTTGTGTTTATGGTCAAGAAAATTGGAAATGCTGTCCTGAAAAGAGTAGTGGAAAAAAGTGAAACTGAGGCAGGAAAAATGTACTGAAACATCTCAGAGTTAGTTTTCCCTTTGTAGTCTAAGCCATGGAGATCACAGATCATATAATATTTCTAAGGTACTTTCCCTTCTGCCCTTATTTAATTACTTCTTTCATGACTGTAGAAGGAAGAAACATACTCCTTTGCAATAACGTTTTTGACTGGAAAATCTGGAAATAACAAGGAAGGCTAAATATGGTTGTGTGTTACCAACTTTCATGTTCAAACCAAATGCCAAAATGCAATGTACAACCTCAAGTTTTTATGTTATGCTTCCCAGGATGACTTTGCCTACATCTGTGGTCCAGTTGAATCGCATTTGTTGATTTAGGCATCAGAATTTTGCACAGGATAGAATTTTACAAGGATTCAGGAGTAAGTTATCCAGGCTTACAGGTGACTACTGACAGTTACCAAAGGCACAGAAACCACATCTGAATTAGGATGTCCTTTGAGTTGGAGGACATGTTTGTGTTTGCATCTGGAGTGAAGCATCACATGCAATTTGCTCTTCCCTAGCACCTACCTTTGACATTATAGAGGTCAAGCTACTGGCTAGAGTGCATTAGGCTCCCTCTATAACACGTTTAAAGTGCTGTAGGTTGAGTTGCTCATTCATAGAAGCTGTAACACGTTTTATAATTTTCATTGCTTAAGAGGAACAGTAAAGGAACTAAGAATTAATTCTTACCCACTACACAACCTTGATGTTGGTAAGTACAAGTCCATTAAAACACTACAATTCTTCTGGGGAAAGCGATTCACTGTAATTCCAATCAAATGAGGTCCTTACTGTGCAATTTCAATGATGTTTAAATTTATGACCTCAGGAAAAAAAAGCAGGCCATGAATCACTCTGCAGGAATGGTATAATTTAGTCAGCTTGTTCAGCTACTTCAGTACTTTGGTATTTAAGGATTTTAATTATTTTATTATCTTAAAAAGCTAAGATATTTTAAAGGATTTGTTTCATACTTTTATTGTTCACACAAACAGATTAGCAGCAGCTGAAATAATTTAGAGAGCTGCTTTATGAGAGCACCATTACAGCAAGCAAACACAGCAGAGGAAAAAAAAAAGTTGCTCAAATATAATCCTTAGGGAATGTTTCTGTTTGTATTCAGACATAGCTAGGTGGAATGTCACCATCCATCCAAGACGGTAAGCCGATTTCTTACCGCTCTAACTGCTTGTTTTAAAGTGACTCCTTAGAGCCACATTTTCTGTTTGGGCAAATAAATCAAAAGCAGAATAATCTCTTCATGAAGAGATGTCAAGAGTTCTTGGCATGGAGTCCCTTGGCTGTAAGAAATGACCCTTCAAACTAACCTACACAATGCTGAGCCACTCAAATCACCAATTTACTGCTGCTTGAAGGAGATGCTTTTATATCCCCACACCAGGGACTCCACATTTTTGGATCTTCCTGTACAATGATTCTTCAAGTAATGCTAACACATTGTGATGGTTTCGGAGTTCCCCATCCCCCACACTATGAAAAAAAAAAAAAAAAAAAAACAACCCACANATATATACAGGAATATTTACAGAAATACAGCAGTTAAAAGTAATACAGAAACACAATACCCCTCCCAGAAATCAGTCCCCAGGAGGGGTTCCCAACCACCCTTCCACCTTCTTTCCACCCCTCTACCTTATCACAGGGTCTGCCTTACGTACAAGGTGAGTTTGGAGGATTGGCAAGGGGAGTTAGAAACAGTGGTTAGTTAGGCTACATAGCTGTGCTGGTTTGAGGTTAATTAGAATAGTTTAATAGAGAAAATTACACTATAGGCTGTGAAAGGAAAACATCATGATGTCTACTTCACTCATACGCTTGCTGGAGAATTGTTTGGGAACACTAACCAAAACATATAGATCATAGAATCATAGAATGGTAAGGTTGGAAGGGACCTCAAGGATCATCTAGTTCCAACCCCCTGCCATAGGCAGGGACACCTCCCACTAGTACAGGTTACTCAAGGCCTCATCCAATCTGGCCTTGAACACATCCAGGGAGGGAGCATCCACAACCTCCCTGGGCAACCTGTTCCAGTGCCTCACCACCCTTACTGTAAAGAACTTCCTGTAAAGATAAGTGAGTCTCTCTCCGGCTCTTGCTGGGACAGCAGCTGCTGTGGGGTCTAGCAGCTTCTGAGCTCTGGTTCCTCTGCCGATTAATCCTCACTAACCACTTTTCTTCTAACCCCCCTGGCTGATCCTGATAGATGCGGCACACACATCTATCTAGTCACCTTCAACCATATCAACCAGGACACTGAGGCACCCTCAGCAAATCCGCAGATGACACCAAGTTGAGTGGTGCAGCTACTAAGCCTGAAGGACCAGAGAGACCTGGGAAGGCTGGAGAGTTGTGCTGAGAATAATCTCATGAAGTTCAATAAGGCAAGGGTAAGGCCCTGCACCTAGGTCAGGGCAGTCCTACACATCAATACAATATTGAAAACAGCCCTGCAGAAAAAGACTTGGGGTTGCTGGTGGACAAGGAGCTTAACAGAAACCAAGTGTGTACCAACAACCCTGCTCCGGTGAGACCTCACCTGGAGTACTGTGTCCAGCTCTGGAGCCCTCAACACAGGCAAAACATGGATCTGATGAAGCAGGTCCAGAGATGGGGCCATGAAAATGATTGGGGGGTTGGATCAACTCTGCTTATAGAGACAGGTTGATGGAGTTGGGTTTGTTCTGCCTGGAGAAGAATAGGCTCCAGGGAGACCTTAATGCTGTCTTCCAGTACCTGAAGGGGGCTATGAGAAGGGTGCAGAGGAACTATTTCCAAAGACCTGCAATGATAGGACAAGGGGCAGTGGTTTAGATCGAGTGTTCGGAATAAGTTCTTTACCATTAAAGTGATGGAACATTGGAACAGGCTGCCCAGAGAGATAGCTGAGGCCCCATCCCCGGAGACGAAGTCAGTGAAAACACTTGGAGGGGAAAAAAAAAAAAAAAAAAAAAAATCCCAAACCCACCACTCCATGTCACAGGTTGAGTTGAATCTGCTGCTGATACTCGATACCATGGCGCTGTAATGCCAGCTTCCAAAGGAAAGTGCTGGCTGGCACAAAGTATCTTGAGACTCGGAAGTTCAGATTGGAACATGAGAGGTTTCCTGTGCCAGTTGCTGCTAATGATTTCAGGATTTGGATGTTGCTCATTTTATGGTGGGGAGGCTCATGCATGCTTAGGTGGGGGAAACCTTTCTATTGATGGCTTCTGCTGCTGCTTCTGCATTTTGCTGTGTGTTTCTGCAAATAGGCTAAATGTAATTGTGCATAAGATCAGTTCCAGTAAAACTCCTCATGTCAGCTCTTTATATTAACACATTTTTTTGTGTTACTTTCCTTCCTGTCTGTGTGGAGAGAAAAAGGATTTGTGAGTGGGCTGTTAACCCAGGATAACCCAAACCAAATAACCTGAAACTCAAAAACTTTCGTTTGAACAAAAATATATATTTAATAAGCTTTCCTGTTGGCTACATTTCAATCATATTTAATATTAAATTAGGCTGTATCCAAAATCTGTAAAAAGTACAACACAATAATACATAACTTTTACATAATCATTATAATACATGAAAATGAGGAACTCACACACAGTTCAAGCAAACACCCAATGCACAGTAGACGAAGTGTGACAAACCAGACCATTTCATACAACCGGAATGAAAGGAAAGCTCTGTTATGGAACAGGATTGAGCTAGTCTGCCAATATTTATAACACTACACTCTACACACAATTATCATATTATTTAGGACTCTTCCTAGGAAAATTCATCCCAGAGCCAAGCTACAAGTGTCCATGCAGGATCACAATGGAAGGCTAAAAATGCAGAATTCCCCACTTTTTCCTTTGGGTATTTGGCAGTTTCTCATTACTTGGATTTAAAAAGCTCTAAAATCTTAAAACCTGGCTCAACAAACAGTTATTTCAACTAAAGTACAAGACCTCAATCTGACAGTACTAAAACAGTTTTCAACATTACAGAAATTCAAGGAAGTTTCAAATTTTCTTATTGAAAAGATAAATAAATAAAAAGTATTCAAGATAATTAAAAAAAATATTAAAATTGCACTATAGTGGCAATATGAATATTGAACTTCTTAAAAATCTATTTTCCTTTTGTTATTAGCCAACAGCTAAACATCACAAGAGCAAGTCTACTAATAAAACCAGGTTTGACAAATAGAAGTCCAATTTGCCAATTGTCCTGACTGAGACTTTTTCCATTGCAAGGATTGGACATTTACCAAGAAGCCATGTTCAATATCTATATATTAACGTGAAAATCCTTTTGACCTCCCAAAAGGCATAAAAACAACAGTCCAGGTTTGTACTGGTACATTTAAGACAAAGCACGACAACTCATCACAATTGCGGCACCATGAACTTTGGAACATCCGAAATAACTTCAGAGCGTCTGATCCTCAGTTTCCAGCACAAGGAGCCAAAACCCTCCGCTCTAACAAAGGCAGAAGACAAAACCAAAACAAACAGAATCAAACAATGTTAGAGGTTGGAAGCGGCCTCAAAAGATCATTGAGTCCAAACCCCTTCTAGAGCCAGAGTGTAGAGAAAGACCCAACAGATATAAGAGCCTTGAAAGCCAGGCATGACTACGTTGTCTAGCAAACAATTGCAGCTGTTGACCCACCATGTGACACCTCCAAGTGAAAGGGAGAAAAACAATATTATAGCTTTGATACCCCTTGAAATCAGATTGTCATTTGGCTAGGGCTGACAATATTCACAGGCTGTTGTTAGAGTCTTCCTTTGCATTTGGACATATGCCATAAAGATTACTTTACGTGTAAGATTACTTCACGTGTTAATACTAAAGGCCAAATCTTTATATAGGCATTAAAAAAGCCATGAAGTACTTTGTATAATTTCAAACAGTCTTATAGGTTGCCTGAACAGACTTTACAAAATCATTCAGGGTTTGACTTGTCTGGAGAAAGTAATCACTGTTGAATAAGTACACAAAAACCAATAAATGGAGTTCATGATTGAAAAGTAGTGACTCTTTGAGACAACTGCAACAATTTCACAATTTCATCAGACCTACAGTAAAATCCATCTTGACCTGAAGTATCTTTAAAACAGACTTTGAATTAGTATAAAAGCTAACAATCAGAACTACAAATCAAGTCTTATATCCCCATCTTTATTCCAGCTAAAAACTAAGAAAAAATGCAATTCTACACTACTATTAAAGTCAAGAATGACACTGCTATGGTCAAGATTCCACTGTGATCTCAACCAAGTCATCATCATTAATAAATCACTTCAGGAGGGGGGAAAAAAAAAAAAAAAAAAAAATTCCGCTGGTACATTGTCTGCCTCCTCCCCCAAAAAACTAACAATTGTCTTTGTAAGAAACTCTTATCTTCAATTTATATTTCCCTAGAAGTTGCTTAGAACATTGTACAGATAATACACAAATGCCATTTGGTTATTAACTGGATTTGTAATTAGTTTTTGAATGAACCATGTTTATATTGTCTTACCGTTAGGACAAGAGAGAAATGAGTGCGTCCAGAAATTTGCTCCTGTCTTCTGTTTTCAATTCAATGACTAAAATATGAAATATTATAGTACAAGATGTAAATAACTGTAAGACATAATCAGATGTCACACTGAAGATTAGTTCCAAATATACTTATTTATACTCTTAATCAACTCAAAGAACTGAAAAAAAATTCATATATTTATTTGGACAAAGTGCAAAGGATATTTTTTTTGTTTGCTCCTATATTTCAGCCAACTGGTTTCTAGGCACCCACTACATGGAGGAGCCACTTTCTAAATCTCAGACTGTTTCTTTGTATTGTTAAAACCAGCCTCTTTTCTAAGGACATACAAAGACAGGTAAATAACATCAGTATCATGCTTAGTTTGGCTGCTAAGTGTAGAAACTCCTATAGACAACCTCACAGATTTTAAACTGAATTGCACATATGAAAATCATTGCTTCATGCAAAATGAAGCTTGGCCTCAGAGGTACGAAAGCCTCTGCTTAGTAATTTGTCATTTTTTACCAAGACAGTACTTAAAAAAAAGACCGACAAATAATGTTTGTATTTATCTTAGAGTCAGGAATAGTGCATGACATACACACCTCGATGTTGGCATCTAAGATGTACACATAGAGTACATCTACGACCCTTGTTTTATGGAGGCTGCGTAAACACTGACCCCTAAAGGGCTCTGTGGTGACTGACACAAGCGGTAGGCAGCGTTACTCACTTGACATGTCAAAATGGTTGTGCAGAGTCCTAGAACTGGTACTCTCTGCAGCTTTCTCAAATGCTCTCCCAAAAAAGCTAGAAGACAAACAGAAATACACATAAGCATTAGAGAAAAGGAGGTAAGGAGGTATTTACAAGGTCTGAGACTTCTTCCTTGTCAAGATTTGAAAATGTCTTTCAGAGTTTTTTTAACATGCCATTTATTCAACATACATCACACTGATTCAAGTGCAAAAACTTTAACATTGCAAGACTGTCATATAACAAACTGTTTCCTTATTTTGAGATAAATAGTTATGCAGGAGAGAAAAAAACCTTGCAAGGAAACTAGGGGACATCTGTATCCTCTTTCAAAGTATCTCTACTCTTATATACCATATGCGATAGAAATGTTTTTAAGAATACTTCAAGTCAACATATTCAGTGTTAAATAGGTACAGGGAAGATTTTGTTCTTCAGAGGCAGGAGAAGTCTTCAGATAACATTTAGCAGGAGTTGTTAAACAATATGCTTACTTCTTTTTGTCAGAGCTTTGTGTCTCTGGAGGAATTCCCACCATGATGACAGTTCCCTGTTCAACATCCATGGGTGCAGCCATTACCAGTGGCAGCAATTTACAACGCTTGTTTTTTGTCTGCAAGTCAGAAAGCCTCTTTGTTACACAAAGCTCAGGAAACAATTTTGTTTTAGCTCTCCATGTGAGAGAGTTCTGCAAATAGTCATCTAAGGATACAGCTGTAATGCAGTACAACAGAAGATGTTTTTTTGACATAATTACTTAGTCACTTTCTTTCTTACAATATAAGCCACTTTAAGGACCAGGAGAAATTTAATCTCTCTCTGATCTTACATTCCATTTTAACACAAACAAGATATGATTTACAGCAAATTTAAAAAATCAGCTCTTAAAACCCCCAACAAAACAGAACTAAAAACCCTGCAGGTACCAGTATCTAAAAATCCAGGTTAGGCTTCATTTTTTTTGCAACAATCATTTTACATTGAAATACAACTCATAAAGCATTGACAGTCTTCACTAGAAATTATTTTCCCCTATCATATTGTTTTACAGCAGCAAGTTGCTACTTAAATTTCATAATATAATGAAATTCATAAATAATTTGAAAGATGTTAATATTTTTAGACACTTAAGCAAATGAAAGAGAAGTTTGTTTAAAGTGTTCTGCTCTTAAGATAAACGTTTTGCAGTGAGTTTTAGAAGTATTGTCCTGGAGTTATTGACTAATTAAAGTGTCCAAATGAGGACAGACAGATGCAATCTGACATGGATGGACCACTAGAGATGTAATCATAGAATGGTAAGGTTGGAAGGGACCTCAAAGATCATCTAGTTCCAACCCCCTGCCATAGGCAGGGACATCTCCCACTAGTACAGCTCGCTCAAGGCCTCATCCAATCTGGCCTTGAACACCTCCAGGGAGGGAGCATCCACGACCTCCCTGGGCAACCTGTTCCAGTGCCTCACCACCCTCACTGTAAAGAACTTCCTCCTAACATCTAGTCTAAATCTCCCCTCTGCCAGTTTAAACCCATTGCCCCTAATGGACAAATTAAGTAGCGCTCACTGACAGTTCTCAATCTTAAAACTTAGTTGTTATCTGAATTGGATAACTAATAGCTCAAAAGATAAATGCAGTTTGATTTTAGCTACATTAATTGTAATGATCAGAGCATGTTATTTAATCAGACAGAAATCTTTAGATAACAATTACTAGTCCTGCAATACGCCATTTCTTTAACATCAGGTTAACTTTTCAAAGTACATATGGAGCGATAAGATACCTCAGAATTTACAGAGAATTACACAAAAACTTTAGATTTTTCACTACTAAGACGTTTATACTCTTTCTAATATTACAAAGATTCTCAGGCAGATAGCTTTGCCAGAGCAGTATTCACTGATGTGCTGAAATTATCCAACCAATTAGCAGAAAAAGCATTATTAAGTTTTTCATTTTACATTGTTTTCTTTAATAATAAACTGCAAGTATCCAACATAACAGTAACTACTGCACAGGCCAGAAGTTAGCGAGTCAAAAAGCTTTTGATTTACTTACTGAGCAAACAAAAGACTTGAGTAAGTATTTACTAAGCAGGCACAGAGACACTGGTTTGGAAAACAGCTTCACATCAGGTGTGCCCTAGGAAGAAAAAAAGTGTTTTGATTACATTCCAAGATGATTCTTCCACTTATTTTACTATGTACTGACAAGTCTAATGTTTTGCGTGACTCAAAGGACACTGACAAGAACCATTACAAAACAGGAGTCTGAGATCCCCCACTTGACTTCGTAATGAAGTCCTCCCCCCACTAAGAGAACTTGTTCTTTGGGAAGTTCAGAGTGGACGTCAGTATCAACCTATTGAAGACAGCATGGTAGAGATAAATAGTTTCTTTCTGACAGAGTCATTCTTACTGAGTCAAGCAGTTAGGAAAATACTGTTACTCAACTACAAGACAGCCAAACGAGAGTTCCAAAAACTAGAATTCTGACCTCCATGAGAGAACAATAGAGAAAAGGGCCCTGAGAAATAACAAGGTTGGTGCAAATACAGCTGGCAACTGTCTGCTGAATGGCACATAGCTGCTTTTTGGCTAGATCCAGTCCTTGGTGCAGTTTGTCCAGGTTACCTCTGCAATGTAAAGAATAAAACCAGACACTTTCACATATAAGTTCTTCACACAAAAGGGTAATCTAAACACTATTCACAGGGATTTTTTTTTTTTTTGTTCAGTGGTTTATGAAGCATCAATGCTTCTTTCAGATAAGTAACCCATGTACTCTAACTAATATTGTAAAAGAATGGAAAGATATTTTTAGTACCTAGAGAGACTGTCCAAAGCTTTAATGAAATTAGTTGTTTCAGGTCCCTCTTCTATATTCTCCATGAGAGAAGCTGTTGCATACACTATATCACTTGCTGAGAACTTGTTCTTAAAGCCAAAGTGAATGCTGAAGGTCTGAACTCTTAAATCCTTCATTCTGCCAAATGGAATAGAATCATTGAAGATTATGAACATTATCAACACTCATCTGCCATCTCCTCAGTACAAGATAAAACAAAGACAAATCAAATGCTAACACTTGCAAAGAGCCTAGTATTACTTTATCAATCTAAAACACATGTTTTTAAAGCATCATGTTGTACAGTCATCAAAGCAATACACTTTAATTGAAAAGGATTTTCAGATAAAACATCTGTATTTCAGACAATTTACCCAAATTTGTTTGCCGATTCTTCAATCATCTCCCGAAGATTTTCTTTCAAGGACATGTCCATTGAATTAAATTTCTGTTTCACTTGCTTCAGAGGTAAACTTAAAACAAAAGGAAAATAATATGTTGATAGATATGCCAGAGGAAACGAATACTTTGCCTTCCTTTTGTAAGATTTTCTCAATACTAGATAATTTAGCAAGTTAACTATAATTATGTTTGTCTGCTTTTTTTCTTTAGTCATTCAAGAGTGGATGTGAGAAAGCAGTGCACTTACTAATCTAGTAATCCATAAAAGCACTTAGCTAAAATATTCCTCACACACCAAGGCACAAGTTGTATAACTCAACTCAAAGAGACACTACGATCTACTTAGAGCCTCAGAATCATTTGAAAACTAACAAGCTGAGTTATGTTCTCAGTATTTATTGAAAGAAAAAAAAAAAATACTTTACAGAGCTACACATTTTTATAACTCACCCCATGTCAGCCAAAAATTCCTGGAGCCTCTTCTGCCCTTGCACAGACCAAAGCTTAAGGCTAGCAGAGGTATATGAAGTGTTACAGAGACTTTCATATAAAGACCAGTGCTGGTACAGTGCCAGGCGCAGACTGAACGGGAATCAAAGAAAATGATTATAAATACAGAGAGCATTTGAACTCACAAAGTAACAAAACTCCCCAACCAATAGTTCAGTCTTTGTTGCCCTTATACATTGTATCTTTGTCCTATGTGGTTGCCCTTATATGTTGTATCTTTGTCCTACATAAGATACAGTTCAAAGCTGCAGATGCATGTAATGCAAGATGAGCAATGCTAGTTTGTAACTAATCCCAAAAGGTTAGGCTGAAGTGACAAAAGTTGCTCGAAGAGGGATTCACAAGCAACAAGGCATTCAAATTTGTATTTCTTTTAATTCCACTCTTAGTAGTTGGGATTTCCCCCCCCCCCGCTTTAGATAAAAATCCAGATGGGTTTTGCCAAGTGGGTAAAGCTCATTTTCCCCAGCTGTTATGCAAGGATACTCATATTCGAATGCTATTCGCATACAATCAATCGACAGAGAGTTTTCTTCATCCTCATTGCGGTGGTTATGGCGAGACACATGCCGCTGGAGAATTCCAATATCTGTCACATACTTCATTCTTAAGCAAAGACAAATATGTTACTTTGCTTTCTTCCTGTCTATTTTTATACTTAATCATGAGAACAAAAAACTGCTACCTAAAGATTACACACTGGACAGTCAGCAACATGAAAACTGCAGATACAGCTTTTAAAAAAAACATTCAATATTCAGCCATACACCCAAGCAGTTAAAGCTAAAATAAAAAACAATGCAGAGAGACAAATTAAATTAGTTACTTATTCAATTTAACTTCTTAAAAACATCAGTGTATGAGTAACAAAAGAACAGCAGAATTACAGCCCACATATTCACTACTAGAATTTTGATGGTATCTAGTAGGAAATAAGGGATAAGTGAAAAAAAGGAGAAAAATTGAGACTCATTAACTAAAATTGAAAAGGAAGCTGGAGGATCATAGAACCATGTTGGTTAAAGAGACCTTTAAGATCATCAAGTCCAAGCATTAACCCAGCACTAAATCACATTCCTCAGCATCACATACAAGATACAGAACATACACACTATTTTTTTCCCTTGAATAGAACTTTATCAATGTCATATTTAGGTAGACCATTATTAAACACAATTTCTTTCTGGATTAGAAGTGATTATTTTTAAATTTTGCAAAAATTAAAAATTAATTTTAAACAGTAGAAGAAAAAATCTTATATATATATTCCCATTTTTTAAGAAATCAGATCACATTCCATGATTAAGGTAATGAACATCACTGTCTATTAATGTTATTTTCTGTTATCTTAATTCCCAAATGTTTCCTGATCTCTATTAATTGCTATTAGTTATGCCTAAAAATGAAATTTTAAAGGTAGGTAGGTAGGTAAGTAGATAGATAAATAATTAAAAAGGAAGATAAATAAAGTAATCTTTCTTACTGAGTGATTTTATCTTGGACCCATTGATCCGTTAGGCCAACAATTGCCCACCTGTAATTCGGAAAGAAAAAAAAATAAGTGTCAAAGCAAGAAAAAGTTTCCAGTAGAGCAAATGATATTTAATACTAAGTATGCAACAGAACAAGCCAGAAGGCCTCTCCACCAGCTGTACCCAAAAGTTAATTACAAAGCTATATATGTATTCCTTTTTTTAGCAGACATACACTTATGGTACAAGCTGCCCTTTTTCCACTCAAAATCTATTGTTTGTAATGGATCTACATAGATTCCTCCTCCAGCTCCTGACATGGAATAAACTGCAACCTCATACTGAAATTAAATAATCTGGAGAAATCTTGCTTCCCTTTACTATGGGTTTAAGCTTCTAGCCTCTATGAAAACTGATAATGGAAACATACCACAACATGTCATTCAAGTCTTTAGACATTATCCACGCCAGATCAAACATCACCATTGCAGACTGTATGAAGGCAAAGCAAAAAGACAGGATAAATGAGCACAAAACTCTCACTTCATTAAACAAACAGAACACAGTTAAATTTGCCAAGCATTAGGCTGCTACTAAAGCCCTAGAAATCACACTTGACTGACAATCTGCCAGTGTAACTTTGTAAGACACTAAGCAGCAAGAAAAATATTTTATACAGCTCTGCAAACCTGCATTAAAAATAAATCAGCACTCAATAATATAAAAATAGTCAGACCAAAGGCCAGAAAGAACAGTTTAATGTCTTAAGAGTTGTTTGAAATACCCTGACACTTAAAAAGGTAAACAATTTCCCTATATGATTAAGACTTTCTGTGAAAATATTTTCTGCATAGTTTTGTTAAGGCCTACAATAATTACAATATTGTCTTTTTTTAAAATGCCTACATTAAAGATATTAAACAGCAAAATTCTAAACAGTTCTGGTTCATCATTTTCCCCTCCTGCCACTGTGACTTAGTGTTGGTTGTTTTCTGGAAGTCTACCAGTACTGTTCCTGTGATTCATCAGTGCACATCGGATGTGCATGGCCAGAAAACATTAAAGCACTAAGTACAACTACTTGTACATATATGACATATCTTATATACAGGAAGGATATTGTTATATCTTGTTGGGTTCATATGTTATGATAATGTATAGCAATATTAGATAATTGTAGCATTAGATACTGTTCAACTGCCTCAACATTGGCACCTTGTGTTTTATGGCAGACAAGTTTATACTTACTGAGGTCCCGTGATATTCATATTGCTCATAATCAAACAGAATTTCTTGTCTAAAAAGGAAAAAAACTCACATTTCACTAAGTCATTGAAGCAAATTAAAAACACAAGCCAGAAATTGTGAAATAATATTTAAATTTCAATTTGGGAATTAAAAAAACCCAAATAACTGGAGTTACAAATTGTTTTTCTGTAAGGCAGAAAAATTAAGAAAGATTTTTTTAGGTTTTAGTAGCAACATGAAAAAAAAACAACACTGAAATATACTCATAAAAAGGAAAAATGTATCTAATTGTGATTCCTTAAATCCCATGTTTTTAATCTAACATTTTCTTGCTTATTCCTATTGACAATAGTGAGATTGTAAAGGAAGAAAACAAAAGCACCAGTATTACCTGAACATAGACAGGAGAAGAATACTACAGCTCCTCAAAAACAAAGCAATGCACCTAGAGTGTAGTTGTAAACAGTAATGTACACATTTGAGTAGCTCTACGTTTTTTTGTATTCTTGACAAGGTTTTAATCAAAAAATAAGAGATACAAGCAAGATAGAAAAGTTAAACACACCTGCGTGCCTCCCATTCTCGTCTTTGTCGCCTTTTCATCGTTCTCTCAATCACATCCTGTAAATTTATTTGGATGTTAAAAAGTTAGCAAAAAAAAGCACCTACCCAGAGACTTTAATGATAGAATCTATATTTAAAAGGCTTAATTAAAATCTCCACTAAAAATACTTTCTCTTCTTAATGATGCCTAATGAGAAAAGTATTACTATCAAACATTTTTCCAAGGAATACACTTTTTAAAGCCATGACATCTTTCTGTGCTGATGCTTATGTTGCTGACCTTCACATTTTCCAGACTAGCAAAATTGCATCCTATCGTTTTATATCATGAAAATGGCAATGAGGAAAAAGAGAGGTACTTAAGGAAGCTCAGAGAAAGAGGCACTGACTGTATATTTAAGCTCCATAAATAGCAGCAGCAGCTTGCAAACTGAAATAAATCAGCAATATCTTTGCAAAATAGTTAATAGATTTGAGGTTAACTTTTCTGTATATGATATACAGATTTTCTTTTTTTTTTTTGCTGAGTAAGCACTCTTTGTAAAGTAATAGGAAAAAATGTATAATGTTAATAGAAAATTAAATTTAATAGAAAAGTAAAATTAAATGCATATAAAATTTGACAGTGTATTTAATTTTAATTTCTAGCCTCATGCTTATGCTTCCTTGTATGGTATAAATAGAAAATAAGCTACAAACAACATATGGAAAATTTAATTTTTGGTGCCTACCATAATATATTTTTGTTAGATTGCTACAAATCCAGAAAAAATGTATTGATAAATCATTTGTGAGCTTCTCTCGTCTAACAATTACTAAAATGTTTATATCTAAAGAAGTTGTAATGCTACACTGAAAAGAGCACATAATCAGAAATAATTATCTTTGAATCAGTTACAGAGGCAGCATTGTGCATAATCAAATTCAAAACAAGAGAAAATACTTACGTGCAGTTCAGACACAGAAACATTCTGTGCACGTAAAACTCTACTGGTCATAAGAGATTATTTTAAAATCCTACACTGGAATTTGTGACCTAATGGAGCACAAAACACAAGTGTCTTGCTTATTGTTGTGTAAAGTGTATATAGTAACTCTTTGGCCACAACAACCCCAAAGCAGTGCTACAGGCTGGGAACAGAGTGGCTGGAGAGTAGCCAGGCAAAAAGGGACCTTGGGGTACTGGTAGATAGTAGCTGATGATAAGGCAGCAGTGTGCCCAGGTGGACAGGAGAGCCAAAGGCATCCTGGCCTGGATCAGGAACAGTGTGGCCAGCAGGACAAGGGAGATTATTCTTCACCTGTACTCAGCACTGGTCAGGCCACACCTTGAGTGCTGTGTCCAGTTCTGGGCCTCTCAGTTACAGAGATGTTGAGGTACTGGAAGGTGTCCAGAGAAGGATGACGAAGTTGGTGAGGGGCCTGGAGCACAGCCCTGTGAGAAGAGGCTGAGGCAGCTGGGGGTGTGCAGCCTGGAAAACAGGAGGCTCAGGGCAGACCTCATTGCTATCTACATCTACCTGAAAGAAGGTTGTAGCCAGGTGGGGGTCTGTCTCTTCTCCCAGGCAACCAGCAACAGAATGAGGGGACACAATCTCAAGTTGTGCTGGAGAAGGTATAGGTTGGATATTAGGAGGAAGTTCTACACAGAGAGAGTGATTTGCCATTGGAATGGGCTGCCCAGGGAGGTGGTAGAGTCATTGTCCCTGGAGGTATTCAATATAAGACTGGACAAGGCACTTAGTGCCATGGTGTAGTTGAATGAATAGGGTTGGGTGATAGGTTGGACTGGATGATCCTGGAGCTGTCTTCCAACCTGGTTGATTTTATGATTCTACGATTTTCATAACAAGTAGCAGAAACACACCTCTTCAAAACGTCTACGTTTCTCTGAAGGTTCTGACTCATCATTTTCATTTTCTGAGTCCTCTTCTTCATCCTCGTCGTCTCTGAAGATATCATCATAAGCAGGAACATCGAGATCATCACCTTGTTTAACTAACAGCTTAATCTAGCAAGAAAAAAAGTATTTTAAATAAAGTATCTTATTTAATGATTAAAATACACTTCGAGTGACCAATAAGAATACTTCATATATTTAGTAACAGAAACTAAGATGAATTTTAGCTGTGACCAGTTTCTAACATAACAAAAATAATTGCTTTTTAATTCAAAGACCACACTTATTTAGACAAAACAAAAGTTAAAAGCCAAGGTTTTTGTTACAGCACTACTGAAAGAATTATCTTTTTTTTATGATTGTCAAAAGTCACATTGTCAAATAACCTCTGCTTAAACTCCAATTCTACATGTTGCTAGCCGCTGAGAGATAATACAGGTTATATTCTGGAGGACATTAATCACATGATTTGTTAGCAGCTTGATTTATAGCAACAGCATTAGCAGGTGTTTACAACTGACAAATACCACTCTGCTAGCAGTATGTATTTTACTACTGAAAGCGGGTTTCTTTCTGATCATGTACAATAGTACTACAAATATCCATTACCTGTGCTTCACAGCAGTCCAGCTAATGCTGCAGTTTTGCAAAACACAGAAAAGCACAACATTACCCACCCTCGCACTGCGCAAAGTTTTTTATTAGACAAAAAAAGAGGTTTACCTGCGTGTCATTGTAAGCATTCACGACATTGACAGGTCTGTGGCTGTCACACACAAAAAAAAAGGTATCTTCTTCAGGTTGCAAGATCTCCAGAAGGTCAACATTGGCACCACAATTAATAAGAACAAAATACTTGAACTGCCATTAAAAGGAGAAAAAAAGAAAAAAGATGCTTTTAACTTCAGTTAGCAGGAATCACAGAAGACTGAAAACACTTTCCCAAAACCTCCGGAGCACATATCATTGCCAAAACTTGTATTTTATTTCTAATATTTGAGGCCCTTGAGAATGAAAATATTTGGAAGACAAACCAGCAAATTTGGGGTTGTTAGACATCCAATACCACCAGCTCTTATATCACAAAACATGTGGAAACTTAATTTGACTCTATCAAAGTTACAGCACATTAGATTGAGCTGATGTTAGAAGCTTAAGTTTGTAATTGGTATGTTAAAATCTAACCACTGTTTTGAGATAACTAATAATAATATGGGACATTTAAGTTAGGGAAAGGGATAAATTAATGTCTAGATTAGAAGATCGGCAATTTAAGGATATTCCAGTGTTTTTCACCTGATCTTTATGCTCGAGAAAGGCAGTTTCAAGTTCTTGCCATCCAGACACTGGGACGAGTGTATATTGCACATGATCACACTGAAACAAAGCCTGAAAGGAAGCAAACAGCTGTTAGGAAAGGTTAAGGACAACCTCCTCTACAGTGCTGTGTCATACTGTAATCCTATTTCATACAAATATTTATCTTGAAGATATTCTAAAATGCCAAATCTTCGTGAACTTTATGACTTACCAGCTTTCAGTGTCACAACCACAGAAAAAACAAGCTACAAAAGCAGATTAAACCTTCAGTCTTTCCCCAGTTCCTGTTAAGGACTCCAGAGTGTTTCTTTTCCTTTTACTGTTAGATTTACAGCGATAATGAATAAAGACTTACTTGCAGTATTTTACAAGCACATAGTGCATCCACATCTGAAGCAACAAGAAGAAGAACACGCTGCAAAAAAACATAAAATAACACAGCATTAACACAGGCACCAAATCTAGTGTGTTGGTGTATGAAATGCCTAGATTCACCATGAGACCAGAAAACGAGAAATTTATAGATTGCATTGTGTTGGAAGGGACCTTCAAAAGTCATCTCATCCAATGCCCCTCCAGTCAGCAGGGACACTTCTAACTAGATCAAGCTGCCCAAGGCCATATGGAGTCCAATCTTGAATAAAATCTAGGTACAGATCATTATAACCATAAACCAGAATTGCTTCTGAATGGATACCGCAATCAAAATTAGTTGATCTGTACCCCTGTAAATACGAACAATAAACTCCACACACCCAAAATCAGCGGCTCTGCAGCTGCCCTGAAGAAAGGTACCCAACTATTCAGACTCCTATGAACCGCACATAGTTATGTAGGTTCCAAGTTTATCATCCCTACAACTGTTTTCATGATGTCCAGAAAGGCCTGTTTTCAGCACGGGATCTCAAAACAGTTTCGGCTAAAGAAAATCTGCATTAAAAAGAGGAGGAAGGTAACTCCGGAAGCGACCTTGATTTAGGCAAAAAACGCTTCTCTGGAGGTATTGGGGGTTTCTGGTGGTTATTTTCTTCAGATTTTGCTCACAGAGAAGTTGAGGGAAATGCTTTCATTTGCACAATCCATAACGCAGTTTCACGGGTTGTCCAAGAAAAGCTTTATCACTTCAGCATACACACCCCTTCTGAACAAAGCTAGGCAAACTACGGGTGAAAAACGAAAGCACCCAACCAGGTAAGAAACAAACCTTTGAGAACGGAGAATTAAAAGATTTAGTGTCCGGACAAACAAGATCTAACCAGTTAAAATACATGCGAAGAAAACAAACAAACCAACCAAAACAGCTGAATAGGTCTTGGTTAAACAAAAGATCCACGAAAATGCCCAAAGCACTCGCGAGAAAGAAGGAAACCTTTGGCGAGACTCCGTCACACTGGCAGCAGCTTTGGCGCGGGTTCCCAACGCCGTGGCAGGCTCCGGAAAGATATTTTTGTAATCGGGCAGATTGGCGGGCCCGCCGGCCGCAGCGCGGAGGGGCCCATACGTCTGCCTGAAGAGCACCGCTCCCCGCAGCCCCGGGGACGCGAGTATCACCGCCTCTCACAATCCCAGCGGCCACAAGACTAGAGTGCCTCAGCAGCCGTCAGGAGAGCTAGGGACATCCTGGCACCGTCCTCGCTCCGTGAGGCGGCTGGAAAGGCCGCAGCCCTGCGGGGAGCTGCCTGAAGAAAGGCAACTTCAGCCGCCTCCGGGACACTCACGACAATACCGTTCCCTCCATAGTTACAGTTCGCAGCCCGCACCTGGTTAACAATCACGTCGTAAAATTCCCGACGACAGTCAGAGATGAACATGGCGGCAGTGCGAAGGCGACGGAGAAGCCGTGGAGAAATAGCAGCAGCCCGGAGCGGCCCCTACTCAAAGTGGGCGCCAAATGAGCGCCGCTTCCCATTGGTCTTCTCGTACGGCACGCTGGCCAGTGGAAAAGCGCTCGCCCCCGCTTCGCAGAGCCTATTGGGTGAGCTGTCTAACCCATTCCGGATCTTCGCCAATGGGACTGGGAAAACAGAGTCGCGACACGTGCAGCTGGCCAATCCCAAGAGTATCTCAGTCGGCAGCACCGTACAGACTTTTGTTGTCATATCTGCCATCTTTGTCGCGGCAAAGTGTTTGCTTTGCCGTTCCAGTGAGCCCGTCTAAGAGGCAGTAGGGCCCATATCAATCCCCGATGATTGAAGAATTGCCAAATGGCCAAAGAAATTTTCGGCAAAGGCCACACTGGCAGGTGCAAGATTTCTTCTTCCGCCCTCACACGAAATGGCCGCCCAAGAGGCGGGCACCGCGCTGCACGCTGGGAGGGGCCACGCTGGGCGGGTGGGCCGTCGGGTGGGGCGAGCCGTGGCGGCCAGAACCCCGACCCACGAGAGAGGGGTGCAGTTCGGCTCTCCTGCGCACCGGTTCCTGTCCGAGGAGCTATAGCACTGCTCCTCTGCGCTGGCACCATGGTGAGGCCCGGGGGCGGCCGGGGGAAGTGCCGAGTCACGGCGGGCGGGAGGCTGGGCCCCACGTTCCGTCGCTGGCTGCCCCGCTGCTGCGCGTTCTCAAAACCAGCGAGTAGTGAGGTAGATGTGAAGTGTCAGGCTGAGGGCAGTGAATTCGGCGTCCCCTCCACTGCGAGGCGCCTTGCCTCCTCGAGGTCGGCTGCTCAGCCGAGCAAGTTTACAGCCTAGCTTGGAAGTACGCTGCTTCCATTTGCTGCCTCCCCAGCCAGCGCTCGACGCAGAAGTCTGTCCCCAAGCGGCGCGTAAACTAGAGGGGCGAAGAGAGGCCCCTCAGTTCACAGAGACATCAGTAGTGCGGCCCCTTAACGTCGTATGAACTGGACTTCAGTGCGCGCTGTAATGCTTCGGAGTACTGTAGAAGTGCCATTAATATACTCTTCTCTTTGTCGTTGTTTTTGTTTTCCACTCTAGTTCTCTTTTAATATGTTTGATCACACCATCCCTCGGGTTTTCCAGAATCGCTTCTCAACGCAGTACCGCTGCTTCTCGGTGTCCATGCTTGCTGGACCTAATGACAGGTCTGATGTGGAGAAAGGAGGGAAGAGTATGTGCATGTTTTATTTTGGCTAATAACCTGTTAGAAGATTTTATTTTTTGTGAATACATAGTGCAGCTTTTGTCCCCGACTGCAGAAATATCGTTGAACAACATGGAGATGCGTTGGCTTTGTGGCTGGGGCTGGAAGAGCATCCTGGGTGGGGCTTTAAAAAGGAAGGAGGAGGGGTTTGTCTCATAAGTGTGTAATTAAAAAACTTACCGAGGGAGAGACCTTGTTTATGAGCATTAGGCTGTCAGACTAAAGCTATGTTGTTTTGAATAGACATCAATTTAAGAGCACCTAAAAGTCCAGACTAAAGGCTGTAGTATTGGGTATTGTAAACCCTTGATTTCTCTTTAAATTCTGGTATATTTATCATGACTGATTCTACTGAAATCTCTGGCTCAAAAATTGTAAAAGGAGTGATAAAACTGTATGATGTGTACTCTTTGAGCACTCATTTTTGCTAATCTTACATTCTTACTCATTTCTGCAGTAATTATGCCACCATCAGCTTTGGATCAACTCAGTAAGTGAATATTTTATTCTGGAATAACATTAGAAGTAGGAACAAATGCCTAAATACAACAGTGTTTTGTTATCTATTAAAATCAAACTTACATAAAGAATATGAGAGTAGTTCAAAAAAGAAAAGTACTTTGGAAGTCTTTTGACTATTAATGGGGCTTGTCTATCATACAGAGATGTGACGTGTTGGGGTGCTTGAGGTATGAATCAATATTAATTCTTAATAATGTATGATGGTTACAGGTAATGTAGTAAATTCTTAATCTCAACCTGCTTGTTCTGGATGCCGTTGTCTGGAGCAAAATTTATTTTAAAGACAAAATAAGTTATAATTATATTTTGAATGGGGAAAAACAATTAACTCAATAATATAAGCAGTCTTTATTGGCCTTTTGAACTAAAGGCTTTCCTCCTTTGAGTTTTAGCCTTAATGGAATTTCTTTGAGAAATTAGTTTGGTTGGGATTTAATTTTTAAAATAGACAGGGTCTGTTAAAATTTATTAGGTAGGAGCTAGCTCTTAATAGCACAGAAACACATTCCTCTGCTAATACTCACTGCCTGTTCATCTCTGAGCTTGTTGGAGGATGTTGGAGAGGCATTTAAAGCTCTTCAAGTGTGATGGCAACATTGTATTTGCACGTCTAGATTTGTAGTTTTGAGCAATTGGAATAGTGGTGTGAGGGGAATCTTTCCCGCAGTCTGTCTCATTCTCTTGCTAATATTCAATCTCTGAAAGCTTCAGAAATGTGAGTGGCTTCTACCAAAAAGTTTTTCTGCTTTCTCATCAGGCCGACTCAATATTACTTATCCTATGCTGTTTAAGCTGACCAATAAAAATTCAGACCGAATGACACACTGTGGAGTGCTCGAATTTGTTGCTGATGAGGGCATCTGTTACCTTCCACACTGGGTGAGTTGTCTCATTTTGAACTGTCAATACCTGAAGAGTAGGATTAGTGAGCTGCCAGTTTAATATTGAAGAGGCAGAATGTTTCCTGAAACTGCATGTCTTTCCTGGTGTTATGATTACTACAGCAGCTTTTAGTCACAGCTCAGGTTTTACTCCATGAGAGTTTAAGCAAAGCAGACTGCTTTTTAAGATGCACCTGACTGTTCTTCTTGGGACTGAACCATCATAAACTGGTCCCAGTGAAAATAAGTATATGCAAGGAAAGAGAATTTTAAAAATCAGACATAGAGATAGTGGTTTGTATTTTTGTTTTCATCCCTGCAGATGATGCAGAACTTGCTTTTGGAAGAGGGAGGACTGGTTCAGGTGGAGAGTGTTAATCTTCAAGTTGCTACTTATTCAAAATTTCAGCCACAGAGTCCTGATTTTCTTGACATCACCAATCCCAAAGCTGTGTATCCTTCCTATTGAACGTCACAATCTGGAATGATGAAGCAGAGGTAGATTTTCAGGTGTGGCTCATACTTCTCCAGTAGTAACTATTACTTGTCCCAAACCCAGAAAGGATGGACAGCTTATTTACAGAGTTGTTGCTGCATGTTGGCCCAAAGTGTAGACTTGCTATCTACAGTACTGATGAATGATGCAATTGACAGACCAAGGATCAGAATTTTATGACGTAACAACTTTAAAGCTATGTTGTTGCATTGAAAACAAATGTTTCATCTTAACATACTTCATAGATTAGAAAATGCATTGAGAAACTTTGCTTGTCTCACTACTGGGGATGTTATTGCCATCAACTACAATGAAAAGGTACAGTATACAACACCAGTCCATGCAAGGTTTGGTTGTCATCGTTTTGAGGACATAAATTCTGCCCCATATGAAATTGTACACTGTGTTTCAGTAGATTGTGACCATGTAAATACTTTGACTACATCTTGTGATCAGTTCTTATATTTGCGTATTTTTGGCAGCACATGTGTACATTTTCACTGGGGATTGTAGCCTAAGCTCAGTTGCTCCATGTAGGTGCTAAAACAATCAACAAAGTTGTGCAGTATTGTTGACAAGTAATCGCAGATGGTAGATGCTGCAATTGTTTTTCTGCTGGAGGAGAAAAAAGGAGTCAGTGAAGTCTTTTCCTGAGCTGCTCTTTGGGCTCTTTTTCCACACATAAGAAAATAAAATTCTGTACTGCTGATGTTTTGTAAGTCAAGGGACAGAATTTATTCTAGATTCATTGTTTGCTTTCAATAATGCAGATTAGTAGTAGGAGTCTTGCAAAGCTTAATAAAAGGTATGTCCTCTAGTATGTAACCTTCTATCAGGTTAAAAATCTTGTCTCACATCCTGTAGAGACCCTGCACTGTCCAGTCCTGAACGTAAAAGAGCACTTATTTACGTTTTCTTGAAATGTGGGAACTCTTTCACGTGCAGTCTTAAAATACTCACTACTGTTTCAGATCTATGAACTTCGGGTAATGGAGACCAAACCAGACAAGGCTGTGTCCATCATAGAATGTGATATGAATGTAAGTTAAAGCTGATGTAGAAAGTCTACTTTTACTGTGTCCTCCCAAAAGGAGAAGGCATCTTTCAGCAACTTTGATGCTGCAGGAGAGGTGAAGTCAGATGGGATAGGGAAGGTGACTCATTTGAGAATACCTCATGTACCCTCATAACCACATCTGTGGTCTTAGGCTGCACTTCATATACTATCAGATGACCGTAGTGTCTAGAACATGTTTAGCTTCAATGTGTTTTATAATCTGGGTTTTATTTGACAGCTTTGTCTTGATTCAAGCTCCAGTGGTATTGCAGGGTGCTGTTTTACTGCTCTTTCAGTTCCATGTTAAAACATTTCTGAGAGGTTTAGTCTTTTTAGTTAGGAATTAAAATGTTTTAAGAAACCTCACTACTTAGTAGAGAGAGTGATAGTTTATGGAGTTTTGGGCAATAGTAGTGTAAAGCTACTAGTATGAAGTATAGAAGTAGTAAAAAAAGTACCAGTCATGCTTATTTTCATGCTTCTTATGTAAATAGGTGGATTTTGATGCTCCTTTGGGGTACAAGGAACCAGAAAGAAGTACACAACATGAAGAGACCACAGTAAGTTAAGCTTCTGTTCTCCAAAAATGTATTCCCTAGAGGTCAGCTTTGCTTCTGATTGAACAGTAGGCACTCATGTGTTCTGTCTTGGCTTGCTTTTTTCCCCTGGAATAATTTAAGACTAAACCTTGCTTGCCACATATTCCTGCTTATGGTTCTTAGAAGACAGTTGTTCAACAAGTGTTGTTCTGAAGTATTGTTTGGTCAGAAATATGTGGAACTGTTTTGCTGTGTTCAACATATCACAACGTGAAAACAAATTTTTTCCGCTGACAGGATGTTGAAGCAGATCATAGTGGATATGTGAACGACACAGGATTTCGTGTAAGTTCCCTCTTCCTGGTGGTTTGTATGTTGTAAAATGGTGGGGAAAGTTGTTTCAAACAACAGCAAAATGCTGGGACCTGTTCTTAGCGGTGCTCATTAACTGACTGGCAGGTATCTGTGAATGTTTTGTGGTGCTTAGAACCAGGGTCCTTAAAAGCACTGCCTGTAAATGGGAGACCGTAACTTGCTCCTACACCCAGAGTTCATCATCTCACAGGTACTCAAAAGAAAGATGCGGATTCAAATAAGGAAGTGAGAATGATATTAGTACTCCTGTGCAGCGTGCTTTCAAAATACAGCTAAATTAAAACTCTTATCTATACATAGGCATTCTCTGGTTCTGGAAACAGATTGGATGGCAAGAAGAAAGGTGTTGAGCCTAGTCCATCGCCAATTAAACCAGGAGACATTCGGAGGTACGTCTCTTTCAGTTGACAGTAAGTGGAGGATCAGTATTTGAGAGAGTTGTTGGCTGTTTGGTTTATTTTTTTCCCCTGATCCTGCAAATACCAACAACCAAATAGTCTAATCTCCTAGACTGACTGTGATGCCTCTGATTACTTAAGATGCAGATCCTAAGTTAATGCTGCCAGAACTCCCTGAATTGACTCTAGTTCTGGAGAAGACAAGCAGGGAGAGGCAGCAGGTCCAGACTGGACTCAAGCATGGAAGTGAAATTTGGCATAGAGTGAAATCTTTTTGAGTTGAGTGGGTAACTGAAGCTGAGCCATGTGTGACTTTGGTGTGTTTTTTTTGTAGAAGGGAATTTAGAAAATTCAGACTTAGTGGAAGTGTGCAGGGCTGTGGTTCCTGTGGTGTTCTGGTTTTTATACTTCTTACGGTAAATTGAACCCTTGTGGAAAAGCGTGTCTGTGGAAACCACAGGATACAGGGAAACGTGCCCACAGCCAAGCTTCTATAGCAGCGTGGTTTAACTCTAGAATTACTGGGTGATGAAAATTTGCAGGCAGCCAGTGTGGATACAATTCTGATTGATATTAAATAGGTTTCACTGTGTTCAATTGGATGTGAGGTATAAAACTTCATCCATGACATTTTTATGCTTTGTTTCCAGAGGAATACCCAACTATGACTTCAAGATCGGTAAAATCACATTCATTAGGAACTCACGTCCAGCAATTAAGAAAGCTGAAGAGGTAAATCAAGTTGGATCTTTTCCAGTTTTGTACAGAACTAGAACATTGGAACTACTGCCCAGTATGGTGGCTCCTCTCTCCATACTTGATTCTTCACAGTGCACTTCTGTTAAAAAGTGATGATAGTTAAAAGTGGTTTGAGCTTGGTGGAAACAGCCTCCAATGTCATTGCTTGCTGATGTGAAAAAAATGGCTGGCTGCAAGTTTAATAAGGAAGTGGATCCTTGTTTCCATTAGCTGAAAGGTTGCTGGAATGTTTGTATTTTACTTTTAGGAAGAAAGTGGTTATTAGGTAGATTAAGTATAAGAACTGTCTACAGCCAGTTGCTGCTCTGATGAAATGTTCTTCCTAGCACTCATTCAGCTGTCATCACACACAAGCAGCGAGCAAAGAACTAAGAACCCTTTTTCCCTCTTTTCCAGGATGACTCTGGAAGCCGTTTTGTTGCCTTTTCAGGAGAAGGCCAATCTCTGCGCAAAAAGGGAAGAAAACCCTGAGCTACGGCACCTTCAGGAGGAAAATAAAATAAGAGTTGCAGAATATTGGATCTTAGTTATTGCTGTTGAGAGATTGTTTTGCAACACAGGAATGTTTACTGTTTTTGGTTTCATGTTTAAAACCAGAGCTGCTGGACTGTTGTAATTTTCACTTGAAAATTAAGAGCGAGACACTCTGAAGGAGTTTTTTGTTGTACGTGTTGCAAAGAGGGTAAGTGGATCTTGGAGAAACCTCTAAGAAGTAAACCCAACAAGATCTACCTTACTAAAAGGTAGAGTTCTTAGACCGCATCTTCCCTCTTACATCCTGAGTGATGATGGTCTCATGTTGTCTGTGCTTGATACTTTTCCTTCCTCTGTTTTGCCACAATTTCAGGTAAGTTCAGTGTGGCCCAACTGAAGGCAAACACCTTGATATTCAGGGCTTTTGTGTAGGGAGTCTCTGCTGTTAGCTTCAGGTGTTGGGTTATAACTCATCTCTACGCAATCTCTGACATAGCTTTTTGTATTTGTAATTAATAAAATGCCTTTAACAGTTCAAGTACCACAGTACTGCAGTAATGGCATGTGGTGGGAGCGGCGAGACCCTGAATGTCTGCCAGGTGCACCACGGAGTAGAGAGCTCTGACGTCCTGCGCTGCGGAGTAACGTTGTCGGTAATAAACTGTGAGGCCTTTCATGTGCCGGCGCGTCATATTGAGCCGTGAGGCGAGGGTGTACCCGCCTGGGAGGGTCAGTAAAGGTTGCTTGTTACTCGACCTAGCCCAGTCCCCTTGTGATGTCCCCGCCCCGGGCCGCGAGTCCCGCGAGAAGGGCGGTTGGGGTATGGAGTCACGTGATAGCGCAAGAGCCCTGGCTAGGGCGGCCATTGGCTCACCTCACGGGGGCGGGGCTAGCTTTTTGTTCCGCCCCTTGTTATTGGCCGGACCATTGGCTTTCCTGCAGAGCGCGGCGTGGATTGGTGGTTGTACGGCGGCTTTCAGCAGCATGGAGGCCGGCAGGGCCTGGCGGGTGAGCGGAGCCGGAGCCACCGGGCTTAGGGTGCTGATGAGGTCCGGGCCGGCCTGGCGGCGCGGCTCTCAACCCGGTCCCTCTCCTCTGTTTACCTGTAGCCGCCGCGGTCATGCGAGGACTACTGGTGGGAGTGGAAGCACTGCCGCGCGTTGCGGCACGCCTTCCACCATTACTACGCGCACGGGGAGCTGCCGATCTGCGACCGCTGGCGAGACGACTACGAGGCCTGCCGCGCCTGGGAGAAAGGCCACTCCGCGGCCGCGCAGGTACTGTCCGCGCCCGTACTGCTCATGGTCCTTGTGTGACTTTGCGCGCCTCGGGAGCGAGCGATGGGATCTGTACCATCCGAGCCCCCGCAAGGACTGCCCGCAGCTTCAGGCCTGTGCGGGTGGAAGAGAAACCTGGCAGCTGCCTGCGGGCAAGCAGGGTCGGTGGTCACCCCACGGGGAGCTGTTAGGAAAACCAGGAGTCTGCTTGGAGTGAATGTGGTGAAGCAGCAGAAAATAAACTCTGTGGGACTGGAGCATCCAACTCTGTAACTGATTTTTTCCCCTGTATTTCAGGAAGCTTTGTGCAAAAGCGAAAGAGCTCGGGTTATGGAAAAACAGAAATACGCTCCAGTGTGGGCACTCAGGAAGAAACCGCCACCTGACTGGTACCTTCCAGTTGACCAAGACAAACCAAATTAGGAACACCATTTTGCTGTGTTTGGTCAGTAATGTAAGACAATGCAGAACTACGCTGGTGTTTTCTCCCGTGTCATCTTGAAATCATATAAACATAGCTCGTATCTGCAATACTTTCTGTTTGTTTAAATGGCCAGTATTTTTTAAAGGGAGAATTGAGGAGCCTAGTTTGATTCTGGTCTCAGCATACTTCAGGATTTCACCTCTGCAGCTTGATAGGCAACTCCCAAATTGCTGCATATCTGATACAGCCCATCTTGCTAGATGATAACCTCTTCCCTAATGTTGCACGTTTTTGGAACAAGGTACCCATCCTATGCCTGCCAAAAGGGAAAACAAAAGCAAGCTGGGACTTCTCCCTGACAGTTTAGGGCAGTCACAACCACTGGCATTTAAAATGCATTCCCCAGATTCAGGATTGTTGTGGATTAAGAGCTGCTTGGCTGGTGGAATGATGTTGCAGACCCTGAAACTGCAATTCTGTCCCTTTGTGGAATTGCTTTCAAATTGTGGTGTGTATTGACAGCAATATTCAAAATGACTGCACCAAGATAAAGGCTTAAAGTAATGTAGAGACCTGGTTTGGTTTAGGGCAAATCCCTATACTCAGTTACATGTTACAGTAGCTACATGGTAATATTAAAAAAAAACCAAACCACCAACTATTTGTTTTGTCACACTGGATTTTCCATCTGTTTTCCCTCTTAGGTACAATAGTACTCCAATGAACTTGGCAAAGAAAGGCAGTAGACTGCTATCTCCCTTTATAGTAAAGGCTTTGGTGGGATGACTGGCATTCTTTGATCATAGTACACTTCTAAATTATAGTTTATGCAGAATGACAAAAACAACTAAAGAAAGAGCTCTGCTCAGGAGTGTATGGACAGAGGAGCGATAGAAGCCTAGGAAGATAGAACTACTGTGTCTTTGTCTTGTTCTAGCATGGCACAAATGTAAGCCAGTGTAGTGTTGTTGGGTGCCTTATTGCCTAGAGAAGCTGCTTTTAAGCCATAGTGGACATACTTCATTAATATCACAGTATCACCAAGGTTGGAAGAGACCTCAAAGATCATAAAGTCCAACCCCATACCACAGACCTCGAGACTAGACCATGGCACCAAGTGCCATGTCCAAACCTGCCTTGAACACCTCCAGGGATGGTGACTCCACCACCTCCCTGGGCAGCCCATTCCATATGTGTTTGTACAGTCAGACACCTGTAGTACCAAAACCTGAAGAAGGAATTGTTTATTCTTCTCTCCTTCAGTTGGCTGAGTAGCTCAGGCCCAATGAAGAAGGAACTCCTCCATCACTGTGTATACACTTTGGTGATATCAATGCATTTTCCTTCAGGAGGATCATAGCCAGGAAGAGGTGGGGTGTAATTAGGTCCATCTCTCTCAAAGGGGAAAAGTCCCTCATCTCGTTTGATTGCTGCTTCATACAACTCTTCAGATTCGAGGCGCAGTTCCTTCAGTGCCTCTTGCTGAGCTTCCACAAGAGTCTGAATTGCTTTTTTCTCTGCCTCATCTTGTTTCTGCTTAAACAAACACCACTTTTTCAGAAGGAGAACTCTTCTTTCTGTCTCTTCAAATGACAGAGGGGGAAGACTCCGCACCCTGATGAAGAACAAGATCACGCTAATAGAGAAAGAACCTGCACCCCGAGACAAAGTTTCAAAGCAACTTCCAGCACCCCTACCACTAACCAAAAAAAACAGCCACCAAACCCAGAGAAGGCATTCATTCATGCAGGGTCTGTCTGTGAGGTTTTGCAGCCATTCCAATAGGAAATTCATGTTACTATTTTTTTCACTGCTTTTGGCAGGAGCAAACATTTGCTTTCTGCATTTTTGTCTTGGTAGAAAGCAGAGAAAGCTTTGTGCCAAGTCTGCTGCTACACTGCACTTCTGTAGAGAAATAAATATGAAGTGTTTCTACCAAGAATGGAAGTTGCATGATGAAAACCAGTCTGGCTTACCTGCTGCCATCCGAGTACTTGAATGGTGTTACAAAATCCTCAATTGGAATCATTTCTGGGGCTGCTTTTTCCAGCTTCTTAAT
Organism: Eubucco bourcierii; assembly: GCA_013396675.1. NCBI lineage: Eukaryota > Metazoa > Chordata > Aves > Piciformes > Ramphastidae > Eubucco > Eubucco bourcierii. The sequence goes on along the minus strand of VWZE01020946.1, from coordinate 835,829 downwards.
CTTCTTTTTCATACGATCCTTCTGTGCCTGCTCTCTCTTTAAATCCACCTTCTTCTTTTTTTTTGGTTGTGCTCTACAAGGGAAATAATGATCTAAAACAAATATATTTGTAATTTAATCCCACACCAGCAGCTTTCCCATCCTGTTTACTTTCCTAAAGGCTGTTCCTTCCTATTATTTAATTGGGTCCTTAAGACAAGTTCCAGATTGGCTATATTCAAGTAATCCAGTTTCCAAGAGATGGTAATAGGTCTTCTCAGCTTGTCTGCCTGAGACAGACACCCTCTGATTTTGTGCTGAACATCAGAATGAGTTGACAGAGTTCCAGGAAATAAATAATTGGAGTTGTCTGATGACAGCTCAGAAAGGAGCAGAACAGGTTATATGTTTATATTCTTGCCATCTCACATTAAAGATCAGAGTGAGTGGTTTTACATGATTCTAAAATTTTCACCTTTGGAACCAAATTCAGGCTGTAGCTGTTACCCTCCTGTTGTACTTCTCTGTGCAGATCCACTACCCAGGGTAACACACACACTGCACAAACCAATCTTAATAGCAGACCTGTGGGATATCATTCCTGCTTTGCAGATCAAACCACTTTATGGTGTGAAACAGTCTCCAGTGGAACTACTGTGTGCAGTTCTGGAACCCTCAGCACAGGAAGGACATGTTGGAGCGGGTCCAGAGGAGGGCCACAAAGATAATCAGAGGGCTGGAGCAGCTCTCCTATGAGGACAGGCTGAGAGAGTTGGGGCTCTTCAGCCTGGAGAAGAGAAGGCTTCAAGGAGACCTGATAGTAGCCTTCCAGTATCTGAAGGGGGCCTACAGGAAGGCTGGGGAAGGATTATTTACAAGGTCCTGCAGTGACAGGACAAGGGGCAATGGGCTTAAACTGGCAGAGGGGAGATTTAGACTAGATGTTAGGAGGAAATTCTTTACAGTAAGGGTGGTGAGGCACTGGAACAGGTTGCCCAGGGAGGTTGTGGATGCTCCCTCCCTGGAGGTGTTCAAGGCCAGATTGGATGAGGCCTTGAGTAACCTGTACCAGTGGGAGGTGTCCCTGCCTATGGCAGGGGGTTGGAACTAGATGATCCTCGAGGTCCCTTCCAACCTTACCATTCTATGATTCTATGAATCTAACAGCTATCAGGATACTTAAAATCTATTGCATCAAGCCGAAACATAGGTACCAAAATGCAACACACAAATGCAGGCTGTCTTGCACACTCACCCTTCTAGGCTTCCAGTTGCATTATTGCACTAAAATGGAATTTAGTACTGCCTAAACAACATCTCCAACCACATCCTGAGTTTGAGAAAGAAAATACAACTATACACAAGCACAAAGAGAGAATTGTACAGGTAACCATTAAGCCCTCAAAAGGCTAACAGTTCCTAACTACTTTTTCATATAGTGACTTAAAAGGAAACATGTACAATTAAAATTTAAATTTGACTTCAGAAAATATGTCTTCTCTTAAGGATGAAAACACTTCAGTGTAACTCCATGGAAGCAGCACTCACCTCATAGGGAGAGATGCTCTGAAGGCCAGCAATGAAGTCTGCCAGTGACTTCCTCGGAATGGAGCCATCTGGGGCAGCCATAAACTTTAGAAAGAGGAATGCAAAGCAGAAGAAGCTGATTGATGACATTGATTCTGCAGGCTACAAAAGCTATTTGTCATAAATTAAAACACTGAATTTCAATCATCTTTGACTACTTAATTCATGACAGCATACAGTCCTTGCCCACAAACGGTAACAAATTCATCAGCAAGGTAAATAAACCTAAATTTTGGGCTGTTCAGTGTTACAGATCCACGGTTACCCAAGGGTGAAGCAGATTCCGGTTTTTACATCAATTAACAGAGCAGTTTTATTGCTAATACATGCTAATAGCCTCTTGAAAGTGGTGGTTATGGCGGGGTAAAACCTCGTCTGTCAAATTTGAAGGCGAGATGCCGTTTCTCAGATCTTGGCGGATGTCAGGACAGGAAGAGCCGGGCTAGGTGCGCGCGCACGGGCTTCTCAAAATGCGGAACCAGGTCTGCGCACGCCACATTCTGCCCGCAGCGCACGCTCAGGCCGCCGACGGAGCGCTGGGGAGGGGAGCGGGCCTAAGCTCGCCGGGAGTCCCAAGCAAGAGGTTCTCCGCCGAGCTTTCTCCCCGCCCGCCCGAGGCAAAGTGGCAGCAACAAAAAGGTCCAGACAAATCCGGACACCCGCTTCCGCCCGGCTCCTCACCCTACCTTAGCCGGGCGCCATCG
>VWZE01020946.1:780802-832980 GCA_013396675.1 Eubucco bourcierii | reverse complement strand
GGAACAATGAAGCTCCTGAAGCCGACCTGGGTCAACCACAATGGTGAGGGCCGGCCGACCGCGCCGCCGGGCAGCAGGTGCCGCGGGGTCGGGCGGGCAGGTGCGGCAGGGCACTGGGGTGGGGAACGGAGCGGGCCGTGGGGCCGGTGCGCGGCACACGCGTGGGGTGAGTTTGAACGCGGGCGAGGGGCGGCCGGCGGGGAACTGGGGACGGCCACAGGGGCCGCCGGAGCTGTTTAAGGGCTGTCGCCTCGCAGCCTGCGGGGCGGCCGCGGCGTGCTCGGGGCCCCGCCGCTGTGGGGACCTGCGGGGGAACGTGGGGCGGTGGCGGGCAGGTGCGTCCGGGCGGCAGCGGGGAGCAACAAGTTCTGTCTCCCTGGGGGTCCCGGTGGGCTTGTGCTGAGACGGCGGGCTCGGAGGCTCACAGGGGGATGGAGGTGCGGAAACGAAAGCGGGGTTTCGAGAGAAGTGTGACTTCCAAAATACTGGGTGGGGGGTGGCCTTGGCCAGAGCCTCTTCTCCAGAAGATGGCTGAAGATGCCGCGCCAGCTGCTTCGGAGCTGTGTTGGTGGTAGCCCCTTGGACAGTTCGCGCCTGGCAAAGCGAGAAGGGGCACGGCCAGCACCCGGGCTTTGCAGGGAGGAGTGAAGGCTGCTAGCTGAGAGCCGAAATGTTTTTACCTGCTAGCCACCAATGTTGGGCAATCTCCTGCTTGTGAAAGTGCAGAAAGATAGTTTGGGCCAAATATAGTTTGTTCTAAAGAGAGAGGGTGACTTCCGTGCAGTGGTAGAGGTACCCTGTGGCATGTGTGGACGTCCCATGCCAACGCACAGCACTGACCGGGGTGGTGTCGCTAAGCCAAGTCCTCTGATAAAGTCTTCAAACACAGTGAGCTTCAGCTCTGGTCCTCTGTGCTGTTGGCATGGGGGGAAAGATTCTACCAACAATACTTTCAGTACAAGCCCTTAAATTTATCTAGTGTCCTGTCTGCCACTCTAGTGGTTTTTGTAGAGTTACTGTGAGCTAAAACACTTTTAGAATCAAATGTTGGTGTTGACAGAAGGCTTTCTGCTCTCCTGGTGTGGCAAGTGGAGGATACCATCAGTGTTGCATATTTACATCACTGACCATAAATTTCTGCAGTAATACCTGTGCTGTTCCTAGTAAAGCAGTGAGAAGAAATCTAATGTGAATAGCTGATTTCTGGTTTTTGCAAGTTTTGTCCTCAAATTCATGGGTACAGCTTTATTTAAACTGCAAATTTTGTATCCCGGTATAAATATCAGTAGCTGGACTCATCTAGTTGATTGGTATCTGGAACAAAGCTGAGCCAGAGAAGAGCTTATTCAAGCTGGGAAAGTGTGCTTTGAGTTACAAACCGCAGATGCAGCTTTACAGCTGTCTTTCTGCGTGTGGTGTTGTCTTTGTAATCTTGCTGCTGATTTCAAGAGCAGTAACTTAAGCCTGAGTTGCAATTTGCATGCATCTTGGCTTGAACTGCTCTCCAGAGGCTGTATGCAGATGGACTGAGCCTTTTAATGAAAGGTTGTAGTGAACTGAAGAAATGTGGAAGTACTTTATTTGAGAGGGTTTTTACACTTCTGCTTGGTTACTCTAAACAAATGCAGCATTTATATCTTAATCTCTGCCTATGGGCAGACTGTCCTCTGCTTGTCTGGGTCCTCGGTGGAAGCACCTTACAAGCAGCTGAATGAAAACTTCGGGCCTAAATCTTTGTGCATCACAGATCTGTAGCTTCTTTGCTTATTTCTTTAAAGGGTACACCTTTCGGTAAGGATATTTATACAGCATCTGTAAAAATGCACCAAACCACATCGCAGAAAACAGGCCTTGGCTGAGCAGTTTGCAACAGAGCTCCATTTAGGAAGCCCTGTGATACTTTACTTTGTGGAAAATGCACTCCACAGAGCCTTGGTAATCCCAAATTTTATTCCCATTCCTGCCACTGTCCTCCTAGGATGAGTTTGGGCAAGTCACTGTGTTATTGGTTCACCACCTGCAAAACAGACATTAATCACTGGCTTCATTTGTAAAATGCTTTCAGGTGTCTGCTAAGGTATACAGGGCTATATAACATTCATGTGCTCTTATCCTGGGGGCAAGGAGTGCAGGATAAAAGCTGGAGAGTTGAGTCGGCCTCTTTTAACATACCCGGGTTCCGGATCCTGCAGGCATCGCCACATGCGGGTAGTCTCTGATACTCTTAATGGGCCTATGCACTTGCTCTGAAACCTCCCCAGAAACAGGGTAAAGAAAATTTATGCTGTGTGTGCTGGAGACTCATTGTGATGTGTTTTCCTCCATTTGTTTTCTCTGCAAGCTCAAGGGGCTGAGCAGTGATTGGTGATTTGTGAGGGAGTGCCCTGACAGCAAAACTGACTGTTGCACACATACTGAGGAACTGTCATTGTTACCTTTCCCTTTCCCCACTCAGTTTTAGGATTTGTACTTTGGTGAATGGACTAGAATGAATTTAATGATGCTTACAGACATACATTCTCTATCAGACATTAGAAATTAGTGTCCTAGCCAGGGAACTCCATACACCTGGGAATTGTTTGCTGCTAAGCCAAGATGCTGCACGTTTACCATCAAGGCACTTTAACACATTTGTGCTCTACAGGTTTCTTTTTCCTGGAGTTCTTAATGTTGCTTTATCTGAGTACTTACTGGAAATATTTCTTCTTCAGATGCATTTGCCCTAAGCTTTTTGCACTTTTAATACAGGTTTATTACATCTTTGCATGAAATTCTCATTATTGTGGTGTTCTTCTTCATGTTTCTTTGACTCGGAGCGTGGAAGAATATTGAAAAGTGCAATCTAATTATGGGATCAGGAGCTAATGACAGTAAGATACAGATGATGTGGTTTGCTGCTTCTTCCCAGTTTTCCATTCAGTGCTTCTGTAAGGATGCATCACACGTCCAACATGTTCAGTACACAAGGTTTTGAGAGCCCTGGTACTTAAAGGTGAGAAAGGCAGACAGACACTGAGCTGCACAGGAAAGGACATCCCTTGCCATTCCAAGGAACCTGTGCAAACCCCAAGGTGCTGTTCATGCGTAACAACTTGTAAAAGTTGGAACCTCCATTTGTTTAAGTGTAGGCACAGAGTTTATTGTCTCTCCAAGCTGTAATGGTGGAATGTAAATATTTGAATTGATTTGTGAGTCATGTTGGATGTTGTGTATCAGATGGGCTGGAGGCAAAATGAATAGGAACTTATGCATATTCTGGTAGGAATTCACCTAAAATTGGCTCTATATCTCACACCTTATTGCCTAAAGTTAAATAGCAGTCAAAAAGATGTCTTTTAAGTGCTTTACCTTGTTTTTCCTTCAACTACTGTATTATCGTGAAGATGGGACCTTCTCCTTGCTTTTGAATTATCTTACTTGGCACTTTTTATTCCAAGCTAGTTTCATTATTGTTATTTCTTTTAAGTACATAATGCGTATTTGGGTTCTTTAAATAATCCAACAGGACATCTGTTCTTGATGAACTTGGTTTGCTTCAATGTGATGCTGAGAGCTTCAATAATTTAAACTTGATTTATTTGTTTTAGAAATTAATAGAAGGCGGCAGAATTTTTTTAAATACACCATGAGATTTTAGCGTTGCTGCTTGAGTATTGTGTCTTGTCTTGATGCATGGTGGTAGGAAACCCAACACATCTCCAGTTAGGAGCATGGGAAAGCATTCAGTCACTTTGAAACAGGGACCTTGTCCCTTTTGGCTCGTTTCAACAGGATCTAACAATGTAATCAGATAAGGACATATACCAGGGAAGGAAGCAGTTTCTATCATATAATGATTCCTCCATTATTTTGAGAGAACAAAGGAAATGAGGAAAACCCCAACATCTTTAATCAGTTTATAAACCACTAGTACAGAACCTGTGACAGTTATCCACCACTCTAAATGGTCTTCCCTTAGTAATGATATACTGGAGGAAAAAGCCCCCTGGTACTGACTTTGTCCTGCTAAATTTCTGTCCTGTGATCACTTAACCTGTTCTTTTTGTTTTTTATAATTGCTTCACATTCCTGAAAACAAAGGTAGATATTGGTTTACTTGGGCAAACAATCTAATGATTATTGAACTTGTTCTGTATTTTAAGGGGTGAGCACCAAGGCATAGAGAGCAAATTTATTAAAAACATAAAAGAATTTCCATCTAGGTCATGAGACAGTTAGTATATGTTTGTTGTACCAAGCCCTGTGTTTTTCAGTAGCCAAGACAAATGTGTAGCTCTGGAGCAGGACAATGGGAAGCTTTCCCTATCCAAGTTGATATATTTGTGTTAGAATGCCTCTTGTTGCTACTGTGAGCTCCACATTTCATCTATCCTGAACATGAGTGTTGAACAAAACTGATTTGAAACTTCATGCAGTGTTAGTGCTAGATAAGAGCTGAATTGTTTGTGGCACTGTTATGCTGCTTTCTAATGAATGGTCAAGCTACAACTCAGTTCCAGGCATTGGCCTAAAGGGTTCATATCAGGTGCTCTCTAGTCTGGTTGACACCACTGTCAGTGTCTGTGCTTTCTGGTGCTGAAACACATAGTAGCTCTACAACTGCCTTAAAAATGTGTGCAAAGTATCTTTTTAGCTAAAGTAGAAGCTCAGTTTCCTATATCCAGTAGTTACTCGTTCCTGGAGATATCAAAACAAAGCTGCAGCTCAGTGAAAGTCTTGTGAACTGAAAACTGGTCTCTAACTGAACAGTCCATGTTTTATTTTATTACCCCTGGATCTTGGAATAATACCTAAAGCCAACCTGAGCTGTAAATAGCATTTCACCCATGTTGACTGAAGTGTTGTGCTGTGCCAGTGTATGACACGGCATCTTGCATTGCTGCTTGTATTTTGACGAATGCAGAATGGCTGTTAAGAAGAGGGTGTGGGACAGGTTGAGGGTGGGTGTAGTTTGACTTTTCTTCTATATGGGAAATGGAAGACTTCTAGGTCTGGAACTTGACTTAGCTAGAGAGGAAAAGAATGTCTTTAAAGGTTAACCACTGAATGTTGCTGGTGAGACTGAGATGTATGAAACTAGGCCAATTATTATCAGGAGTTGTCCATCAAATTGAAACAATATTTGTGTGCCTCTGGTTTGACAGTCCTCATGAGCACAAGTCAAACTTCAAGCTTATTGGCAAATTCTGTGGAAAATCTCAGTTTTACTGGGTGGATCATTGTCTATAATTGGAATAAAATCCTGTCCTGGATCACAGTTGAGCCACATGGGAAACTAGCGTTGTTGTTGAGGGCTTCATTTATTACAACGACCTTTCCTGAGTGCAAAGTCCATACCCTTTTTAAACTTCACACATAAAATAATACATTTCTTGCCACCTGACAACTTCCACTGAGGTCTAAGGTTTGATGATTAGAAGATATTATCATAATATCTACTCAGTGCTCATTAGATTGAAACCCAAAATTACGCTAGGAAAAGAAGTCAAAAGTAGACGTTCTGTAGAAGTACACAACTGCTTTGCCTTTAAACACTACCTCAATGTCCATTCCACTCCATGTCATAAAATACAGAAGAACTGAAAGAAGCCTGTAGTGGAATGACTGGAATGATCAGAAGTGTGAGATAGCTTTTGTTCAAGGAATGACAATGCAAAGCAAGACTCTGGGCTGGAAGTGGGAAGGTGGAGGTGGAGACAGAATTGTAGAATGTTAGGGACTGGAAGGAACCTCAAAAACTCATCCAGTCCAACCTCCCTGCCAGAGCAGGATCACCTATACCAGATCACATTGGATCGCATCTAGGCAGGTCTTGAATATCTCCAGAGAGGGAGACTCCACAACTCCCCTGGGCAGCCTGTTTCAGTGTTCTGTCACCCTGACAGTGAAATTCCTTCTTATCTTTACATGAAACTTCCTGTGTCTCAACTTCCACCCATTGCCCTGTGTGCTGTCATTGGGCATCATTGAGCAGAACCTGGCTTCATCCTCTTGGCCTTCAACCTTTATGCATTTATAAGCATTAATGAGATCACCTCTCAGACTCCTCCTCTTCAAACTAACGAGCCCCAAGAGACATGATGAACATGAGAGCTGAGCCTGTTCAGCTCCAGGGAGACCTTACAGCAGCCTTCCAGTCAGTACCTGAGGGGAGCTACAAGAAAGTTAGGAAAGGGCTTTTTACAAGGGCACATAGTGATGAGACAAGAGGGACTGGCTTTGAGCATGAGGAGGGGAGATTAGATTGGAGGTTAGGAAGAAGTTCTTTAGAGTTAGGGGGTGAGACACTGGGACAGGTTGCCTAGGGACAAGATGTGGATGCTCCCCCCGAAGGTGTTCAAGGCCAGGTTGGATGAGGCCTTGAGCAACTTGGGCTGGTGGAAGATGTCCCTGCCCATGGCAGGAGCGTTGAAACTGGATAATCTTTAAGGTCCCTTCCAACCTAAACTGTTCTATGAATCTATGAATCTGGTGAGTTGTGAGTGGCAGAAAAGGGGTGAATGTCAAGTGATTTTCATTCAGTGCTCTCCTGTTTAAATGAAGGCAACTTCCACATCCTGGGAAGGGCAAAATAAATGTTTGTTTCTTGCCTGTGCTTTTCTTAATATTCCGGGTAGCCCTATATGTTACATTGAAATGAATAGAAGACAGAACCAGGCACAATAAGCTGAAGAAAAGTCACAACTAAGTCTTAGCTAATACATTTTATGTGATCTGAGGGACTTGGAAGGAATGTAACTTGAGTGCCATCTTACTGTACTTAAGGTCTTCGCTTGGCTGCCTATAAAATTTTTAAGGGGAATCACATGTCAGAGTTGCAGTATAACTCCAAATAAAATAAACCTCAAAACAAATCACCATAAAGTTGGCATGAAGCAAAATGGGTCTCTCTCAGTAAGTAAGAAATCCTGTCTGTTTGGATGAGAATTCTGTCAGCAGTTTAGCAACAAGGGATTCAGCTACAACATTAAATCTATCTCTGGATAAGTCCTCCAGTTCATGTCTTAATGTTTTGAAGATAGAATGCAAGAACTGATATACATGGGAAATTTCTTGGTTAATCTTGGTATATGGGTACTAGTTCTTCTGGCTGATTGATAAATTGTCATCTTTTATGGCATGCGTGTGATGTTGCTTGCAGAACCATTTCAAATTGAAAGGGTTGGGACTGCTGCCAAAAGTGATTTGAATGTGGAAATCATATGTGTTTTCCTTCAAGTAATCCTTCGTGGTAGCTTTTTGAGCATCACTGAAAGCAGTAAACTTACTTCTCCCCTTCCCCTTCTCCTTCTGCAAAGGTTAACAGAACTGAAGGTGTAGGAGAGTGTGTATGATCCAGTGGGCACAGCAGAACAGGTTGAGTATGAGGATTGTCTGGTCTCCAAAGCTGTTCCACAGATGTATTAGTTGTTTATTACACAGTTTGTGCTTTCATAAAATCATTAACTTTCTTCTGAAAGATTTAGCATATGGAGAACTGAAGGATTGAAGAGTAATATTAGATTTTGGGTTGTTTTCTTCTGTCTATATGGAAACCAGAAAAATGAAGTTAGTCCTTGGGGAGTAGAATTTCATAACAACAGGATTTTAATTTGAGACAGGTAATTGTGTGACAAACAGATGCAGGCTGAGATGGCAGGATTAAAAAAAAAAAAAAGGAAAAAAAAGAAAAAAACAACAAACAAACCCAAACAAATCCCAGAAACCAAACCAAGTTTTGCTTCAGGTCATCAGCTAGTGAACTATAGAAACCTGGAAGAAATTCCTCACTTGGATACAGCTTTGCCTTGTTGGTGCGCTTGCTTTGTGGTATTATTTTGCTTTGACTCATTTGGCAAGTCCTTGGTTGTCACTGGTTTGCTGTGGCACGATAACTGCCATACACACTTCTATCAGGCTGTCATTTCTGTCATCAAGCTGCTTTCAACTGGTAGTCAGCTGTAATTCTTACAACTGCAGTGTTTAGAAGAAGAAAGTTACTCGCTGACTGGAAGAGTTGTGGTTGTTTTGGCTTTACTGCATTCTGTTGGCTGTAAAACAATTCAATGTGTTACTGCTTGTTCTCTGATTCCAGGAAAGCCAATATTTTCAGTGGACATTCACCCAGATGGGACCAAGTTTGCAACAGGAGGGCAAGGTATGCCTGCATACTGATAGAAGGCAGAATTTGGGGCTGTAATAACCTTGTTCTGTCAACACTTTAATCAGTTTGACCCTGTAAAAACCACATCACTTACATAATTATCTGCTTCTTAGAGATATAAGTCATTGAAAATTGCTACTGTAACTGCAGAAGGCAGGGTTACATTTTCTGCTGTACTCATCCTCTTGGACATCATTGAGATAAGAGCTGAAATAATTGAGTTGTGGCCATACTGGCCAAAGTTTTTCATTTGAAGATGAACTAAATGGGAAGTTGGGCTTTTTGACCTGCTAAATAGTAGAGCTATTGGGACCAAAAATTATTATATAAATGGAGTAGCTCAAGAAATACATGCAAAAATACTATTTGGATCAGAATAGTAATTTTATGTTGGCTACAATAATTGCAATTTAGGATCTTAATGTATCTTTTCTCTTTGAAACTTATAATAAAGTTGTATTTTATCCCCACAGCTGGTATCAGTTATATATGTTATAATTTTTATCAAGGCTGTAAAACTTTAATAACTTCTAAAAAAACCCCAAACCACTTCTGACTCAGTGTAATTATATTGGAATAGTATCTGTATTCAGATGGGTCCCGCTGTAGTAATGCCTGAAGTTTAGCCTCTCTTCTGGAACAGAGATTTAAGTCTGAAAAGCGGATTTTTTTATGCATGTATTTAAAAGGAAGTATTTGTTCTCTTACAGGTCAGGATTCTGGGAAAGTTGTGATCTGGAATATGGCTCCTGTCCTGAAAGAGGAAGATGAAAAGAATGAAAATATTCCCAAGATGCTTTGTCAGATGGACAATCACTTAGGTGACAAAGTGACTTTTGATCATTTGCCAAAGCTTAACCATTAGATGTTTGTAATAACAAAAATCGCTGGCCAATGGTGAAGAATCAGTGCAGCAGAGCAGTACCATAGTTTGGCTATGTGTTTTTTAAGATCTTCAGCAGAAAATATTGTTAAAAGTGGGAAGATGTACAGAGAAATAGAGATACCTTTGGAAATCTCTTCCTTGTGAGCTTTTCCCAGTAACTGATAATGCACATTCTGAGAGCTCTGAGGAAAAGGACAAGAGAAGAAATAAGTGCAAAGGAAACATGAAGCATTTTGGTTATAGTTCTAAATTATTCTGGATTTATCCCATACTATATTTGAAAGAAGTTTGGCTACCTAAACAAGCTGTCCCTGTCCCTCTTTTCTTCCAAGATGCATCTCCTTTTTTTCCTCTCCAAGATCTGCCTTTCCTTCTTTGCCCCTCTTAACCTTACCTCATTTAGCACAGACCATTTCCTTCATTGAATCAAAAATAATCTTTGTTCTTCTGAGCTACTTTCGATGAAGCTTTTTATAAGAAAGAGTAGGGTTTTTAAGAAGCTCCTCAGCTGCTACTGAAAGATAAGTACCAACTCATTTATCTATAGCAGACAGAGTAACTGCTTTGAGTGGCGAACGCCCGCTTAAATCCTAAACATCTCCTGTTAGGTTTTGCTTATACCAACCTCTGTCCACAGTCCAGAACCCCTTTTCTCATATTTCACCTTACATCAACTTCCTTTTCTACATTTCAGCTTGTGTGAACTGTGTGCGATGGTCAAACAATGGAGTTTACCTGGCTTCGGGGGGAGACGACAAGTTGATTATGGTGTGGAAACGAGCTGCGTAAGCATTTCTTCCTCCTTCATTTTGTACTGCATTTCAAGTAGGCTACTCTGGCACATCTCTTTGTGTTTCATCCCTGTGCTGGCTTGGTGAGTAAGGAGCTGAAACTCTGACACCACATCTCTGCTACTGGAGATTTGGTCTCTTCTGTCTCTTGGGATGGAACATGTGTCTGTCTGGGTAATCTCTGTCTTCTTGAGGAGCTGAGGCATCTTATTCTATACTTGAAGAATGGTTCCTGATGAAATTTGAAGAGTTATCCTAAATGTTAACATTTTTGGCTATCTTTCAAGTTGTACATTTTATTGAAGCTATTTTTAAAAATAAGATGGGGGAAGGGAAGCCTGCATTTTTGCACTCCAATCATGTGAGTCCAGAGGAGGCCACAAGGATGATCCATGGGCTACTGTGAGGACAGGCTGAGGGAGCTGGGGTTGTTCAGCATTGGAAAGGAAGACTCTGGGGAAACCTTAAGGCAACCTTCCAGTACCTGAAGGGATCCTACAGGAAGGGTGCAGAGGGACTTTTCATAAGGATGTCTAGCAGTCAGACAAGGGGGAATGGTTTGAAGCTGAGGGAGAGTAGGGTTAGACTGGATCTTAGGAAGAAGTTCTCCAGTACAAGGGTGATGAGACTTTGGAAGAGGTTGTCCGTGGAGGTTGTGGAATTGCTTTCTCTGGAGGTGTTTAAGACCAGGTTGGATGAGACCTACAGCAACCAAGTTGAACTGAGTGGTGTCCCTCCACATGGCAGCAAGATTGGAGTAGATCTCTAAGATCACTTCCAAACTAAACCATTCTGTGATTCAATCTTCATTGCAAGAATAACTGACTATTAAAAAAAAAAAAAAAAAAAGTGTACAATGCAGCTGATTATTAATTTTTTATAATTTTTTTTAGAAAGAAAGTTTGAAGAACTGGAGGTGATTGTGTTGATCACTCTGTCTATTTCCATTAGGTATATTGGACCTAGCACTGTGTTTGGTTCTAGTAGCAAACTCACTAACGTTGAACAGTGGAGATGTGTATCGATTCTCAGAAGCCATTCAGGGGGTAAGTTAATAGATGTTGAATTAACATAATTTGTAGGTATTTGGGGGGAAAAGTGTTTCTCAGTGTCACATTTTCTTGCTCAAAATAGATACATGTGATGGGAAGTCAATAATTACTTTTAAGAGCAAGAATGAAAATCTAAAATAATTTGGTTCTTAATGAAATGCCTGTTTTCTTACAAATCACTTCCAGTAATTTAGTAGATATTCTTGCAGTTCTGAGTAGAAAAACTTGCAACGAAGAAACTTCTATTTTGCTGCTTGCTATCTTAAAAATTAAGGTGAATAAAGGAAACTAAGCTGTATTTTTATTTAGATCACTATTTACACTTGCAGTGAACAATGTCCTGGTTGGGAAAAGATGAAGTTTTGATAAACTAAAGAATATTAATGTTTATTTAGAAAAAATAACTTAAAAGCAATGCAAAAGATGTGTAAAGCAGATAATGTCAAATGCTTTTTCCACCTGCTGACATGATCTGTGTTTAAAATCAAGACTGAAATCACTTTGATCATTCCACATGTGTTAGAATAAAGCTAGTGCATTGCAACAGCTGCTGTTACTTTTCATTCAAAGCAAGGCAATGCTTTTATACAGACATTAATATTTCCTGTGATCACCAAACTTTTGCATCCTCTACTTTTGGATTTTCTTTCTGGTTTTGTTCCCCATTGAACATTGTAAGTTGGAGAGCCTCACTCCCAATGAGTTGCTCAGCTCTTTCTTTCCTTCCAGTCTAGCAATAATCATTTCTTGGTGACAGAAAAAATGTTGCCACAAAAGTTCTTTTTAAAAAGAAGATTTTTGGATTGTCTGATTACCATAGAAGTCTTAACTGGAAATGTTTTTTAAACAGATGTCATGGATGTGGCGTGGTCTCCACATGATGCCTGGCTGGCATCCTGTAGTGTGGATAACACTGTTGTCATCTGGAATGCTGTCAAATTTCCAGGTGAGAATTCTTACATTCTAGATGTACAAGTATGTAAAGCTTTATGACAAACTTCCCTCCATGGGTGTATTTCACTGACTGAAAGTCTCTTTGTGGGGGTGGGTTGCATGTCTTGAGGTGACATGGTTGCAATCCAAGTCAGTCCCTCACAGTCTGGATAGCAATGAGCAGTAGATTTGCTCAGATTTAGACAGAAGCCCCACTCAAGTTGTACCACTGTGCTGGTTTGAGACTAATTGGAATATTTTAATAAAAGAATGAGATTATAGGCTGTGAAAAGAAAACAGTGGTGATGTCTACTTCACTTATAGGCTTGCTGAGATGTATAAAAACAGGAACACAAACATACATAAGACAGTCTCTCTCTGGGAACTCGTGTTTCCTCTGGCCTTCTGCTGTGTAACCCAACTAATCATTCTGCTTCTAACCTCCCTTGCCAATCCTCCAAACTCACCTTGCATGTAAGGCAGACCCTGGGATAAGGTAGAGGGGTGGAAAGAAGGTGGAATGGTGGTTGGGAGCCCCTCCTCTGGGGGACTCTGATTTCTAGGAGGGGTATTGTGTTTCTGTATTACCTTTAACTTGTACATTTCTGTAAATGTTATGTATATATCTGCTTGTAAATTGTGCTAAACTGTAAATATAGCTTCATTCCTTAACTTCTAGCTGGATGAGTCTAGTCTGGGTGATTTTCATAGAGTAGGGGGTTGGGTAACTCCCAAACCATCACAGCTGCCAATTTTACGTGAAGGTCATTGTTGCATTTCTTTTTCATTTTCTCTGCAAAATCTCAAGTAGAACCTAAGCTTGATAAAACGTCTATATCTGCATATGTTGTTTTCCTGTTGCCGTTGTACCTACAGAACTTTCCATTCATTTGTATGATCGTATTTACAGTATTGCGAATGCTGCTGCTTAGTAAGCAGTGTGACTTTACATGAAGGAGAGGAAGGACAGAATAGGGGAGCCTCACAGTAGCAGAAACTTTCAAGTCTTATGTTTAATGACCATTTTCCCTTCTTCCTTTGCTGCAGCACTAGAAGTTCACATACTCTTCTCAGGGACCACACTGCCAAGCACAGCTATGCACTGGACAGCTTTAGCTGGCCTGCAGAGGCTGACCTGTAGCAGTCAGAAAGCATGTGCACTGATTTGCCTACTCCACACCATATATAACTAGATGCAGGGTAAAACTCCTTTTGTGTGGTGCCTGCTCACTGCCATTTGTTTTAGGGTTGCTTCTTATCCTGGTATCAGTTTTTACACTTTCAAGATAGCTGTGTAGTCTGTGCAATGCTCTCAGCCTCTCACAATCTGATAAGCAAGAGATTTCACTGAAAGTAGGTTACCAGGTGTTCCAGGCTTGTGTATCTCTTTAGTTGCAACTTGGTCTTTGTTCACATTTGGTGCACAAAACTAAATTTGTTGTGATAATCTTTAGGTTCGCAGGAAGGAGTAAACGTTTAATTCAAGTGAAGCAGTTAAACTTCTGTTATCCATAGCTTGGAAGTGCTTGGAATTTGCTGGTCTTCCCGATGTGATCCGTCTGTTCTAAAGAGTTCTGCATCATTTATTCTAGCCAAAGTTCTCTTTACCGCTTTTTATGTCATTCTTAGCTTAAGTACAGGTTGCAATTTGATGTGGTGTTGTTTGAAAGTTAAAGGAAGTTATGTTTAACGTGCTCTTTCAAAAAACTCTCATACAGCTCCTCAACAGTCTGTGCTAAAAGATGTACCAGTAGCTATTCTCTGTTTTGGCAGAAATTCTTGCCACTTTGAAAGGGCATTCTGGCTTGGTGAAAGGGCTGACCTGGGATCCTGTTGGAAAATACATTGCCTCTCAGGCTGATGATCGAAGTTTAAAGGTGTGGAGGACCATGGACTGGCAACTGGAAACCAGCATCACAAAGCCCTTTGATGAGGTACTTCAGAATGTGTGACTACTCTTAGTTAATTCCTGTAGAATGAATGAGAATTAGAAGAACAACTCTGAAGGCTCCAGGCTTGTGGCAGAATGGGTGGAGACTGGCCCAGCAGAGCAAGACCTCGGGGTGCTGGTCAACAACTGACTGAAGATGGGCCAGTGTGTGCCCAGGTGGCCAAAAAGGCCACCAGCATCCTGGCCTGGATCAGCAATATGACCATCAGGACCAGAGCAGTGATTGCCTCTCTGGACTCTGCACTGGTGAGGCCACACGTTGAGTCCTGGGTTCAATTTTCAAACCGTCAGTCCAAGAAAGACTTTGAAATACATTGTGGCCCTGGCCAGCCTTGGTCTAGTTGGAGGTGTCCCTGCTCACTGCAGTGGGGTTGGACCTTTGAGGGCCCCTTCCAGCTCAATGCAGTGCTGCACAGGGATTTGTTAATTTAGCAGTGCTGAGAGCAATCAGATGGTGGATTACATCAAGTCACTCATTGCTGTTGGGTGTTGTGGATCCCAGAGGTTTACATGGGTTATGTAAACAATGGAATAAATTCCTGGAAATGAGGACATTGTTCCAAAGCAGTATTTGCACTTGAATGACATTGTTCTTACGTTCTTCCCTATGCATCTTCTGTTGGCCACTGTCAGAAATAAGTACTTGGAGGGGCTCTTATCATAGGGCTCTTATGTGATGACTTTGATCAAGAGATTTAATTTCTAGGGACAGAAGCTGGTGCTCAGTGAGTGGAGTGTTTTGCAGTGATCTTAGGATACTGTGATTGGTACAGTTACTCTTTGTAATAGACAGTAAATGGAACACCAGCTCACACATGAGTTTAGGCAAGCTGAAGTCTCGTTATTAGCAGTTGGTACACTGTAGCCCTGTCACTACCTAGGACTGTGAGGAATACTGAGTGTACAGGCTGGAGAGGTGTCCCAGGGGAATCTCATGAGGTTCAACAAAAGCAAGTGCGCCTGGGCTGAAACAATCCTCGCTATCAATGCAGACTAGGGGATAAGGTGATGCAAAGCCCTGTGGAAAAGAACTTGAGGATGCTGATGGACAAGAAGCTGGACATGATCAGACAGTGTGAGCTTTCATCACAGAAGGCCAGTGGCAACCTGAGTTGCTTCAAAAGCAACATTGCCAGCAGATCCAGAGAGATGATTGTACTATACTGCTCTGGTGAGACCTCACTTGGAGTAGTGTCCAGGTTTGGAGCCCTCAATGTAAGAAGGACATGGATCTGATTGAGCAGGTCCAGAGGAGGGCCACAAAAATGATCAGGAGTTTGGAGCACCTCTGCTATGAGGAGAGCCTGAGGGAGCTGGGGTTGTTCAACCTGGAGATGAGAAGGCTCTAGGGAGAGGTAATAGCAACCTACCAGTACCTGAAGTGGGCTACATGAAGGATGGAGACAGTCTGCTTGCAAAGGCCTACTGCAACAGGGTGAGGGACAATGGTTTGAAATGAGAGAAGACTTAGACTGGATGTTAGGAACAAGTTCTTTACTATGAGGGTGATGGAACACTGGATCAGGTTGCCTAGGGAGGTGGTTGAGGCCCCTTCCCTGGAGATAGTCAAGGTGAGGCCTGACAGGGCTCTGAGCAACCTGATTTAGTTGAGGATGTCCCTGCTGACTGCTGCAGGGGTTGGGCTAGATGACCTTTGGAAGTCCTCTCTAGCATGGACCATTCTATGATTATCCAAGTATACTTTTATTTCCTTTAAGAAGGTCTCCAGATTCCTTTTTCCCATTCATAAGTGCCTCGTGAAGTACAGCAGATCACCAGCATAAACATGGAGAACTGTGTGTGTGATGTCATTTTATACATTCCCAAAAACCTTACTTGTGATTGGATTTCCTAAATTGAAAATTTAAACAGTTTGAATTTGAACTCCTTTGTTTGCCAAACACTTCTAAAGCTCTAACATGTTTGGCTTTTTTTTTTTTTTGGTCAGTGTGGAGGAACGACTCATGTGTTGCGTCTTAGCTGGTCACCTGATGGTCACTATCTTGTTTCTGCTCATGCCATGAATAATTCCGGACCTACTGCTCAGATCATTGAGAGAGATGGATGGAAAACCAACATGGACTTTGTAGGGCATCGGAAGGCAGTTACGGTAGTGGTGAGTGAGTGATAGTAATTTATCCCTGACATAAACCTCCTAATGTGTGCTTTTGAATATAGTAATTTATCCCTGACATAAACCTCCTAATGTGTGCTTTTGGATATAGTAATTTATCCCTGACATAAACCTCCTAATGTGTGCTTTTGGATAGTTCTGTGCATAAATGGGACAAGAGGTGAAGAGGAATATGAAGATTAGTAAAGAAAATGCTTGGTGGTGATTTTTCAAAGTCAACTCTACAAGTCAGCTCTTCCAGTATCTGAAGGGGGTCTAAAGGAAGGCTGGGGAGGGACTATTTACAAGGTCTTGTAATGACAGGACAAGAAGTAATGGGTTTAAACTGGCAGAGGGGAGGTTGAAATGTTAGGAAGAAGCTCTTTACAGTGAGGGTGGTGAAACACTGGAATGAGTTGCCCAGGTAGGTCATGGATGCTCCCTCCCTGAAGGTGCTCTAGGCCAGGATGATTGAGGCCTTGAGTGACCTGTTCTAGTGGGAGGCATCCCTGCCTACGGTTGGGGGTTGGATCTGGATGATCTTTGAGGTCACTTCCAGCCTAAACCATTCTATGATGTTGGAAGCAGTCAACTTGCTCTTGTGGTAGGAGATCTGTACAAGCTTAGAAGGGGGAATACAGGAGCATGTTGGGAGTGCCAAACACTGTCTGTCTTAGCTGTTCAGTGACTTAATTAAACTGACTTAAGTTCCTCATCACTAGTAAATATTATTTGCTGTTCCTAGTCAGGTGTTCAAAAAGCTCCTTAGGAAAGCACAGGTGGCTATAATAAAATTTGGGGTGTCTCATTTGTTCAGAAATTCAATCCAAAAATCTTCAAGAAGAAACAGAAGAATGGAAGCTCCACCAAGTCAAGCTGTCCCTACTGCTGTTGTGCTGTGGGTAGCAAGGATCGATCTCTTTCTGTCTGGGTAAGTGAGGGTTTTTTTACTACCTTTTGAACAAATGTGGTCATTTGCATAACTTGAGGATTTAGCACAAAGATCACATGTACAGCATTACATTTAGATTGATTTTTAGGTATTTTTCTCTTCGTTACAGGCTTAGCTGGGGGGAAAGAAGTAGATTGGTGTTAGCTTGTTTGTCTGAAGCCAAGAACAGCTAGAAGTCAGTGGCAGAGTTATGTTGCCCTGGTAAGACGAAGGAAGTGTGGAAGGAAAGAATGTGTTACCACACTTATTATACATAATTCAGCACTATTTTCTTTCCTGTGTCTTTTCTTCCTTCTCCATGTGAGTGTATTATGAAAAGACGTTTTGTTTCGCCATCTTTAGCCTACCTATTAATCACTCTTGGAACCTATCTTTATCTTTCTTTTATGAGTCAAAGGACAATACAACAGGCACAGGTTAGCTGTTTCTCAGTATGTATACAGCTCATCTTTCTGCTTTGTTCTGGCTTCAGTCCCTGGCTTCTGTCTTTGCTATAGAAAGGAACGTGGAAGTGAATTAGCTGTTTTAAGTGTATTTTTCCAGTTTTCAATATCTAGTTTGGGTTTGACTCTGGCTAAGAGAAGTGTAGCTATTCTCACATACATAACTCCAAGGTGGGTTGTTTGGCAACTGCAAAGGAGAAGGAATAAATTTAACTGATTTGTAAAGCTTTGTGATGAGAGCACGTGTCAGGACACACCAATTGCTGACTGCAGTCCAGTGTGATATTTTTTTGTCAGTTGCTAAACACATAACACTCAATCTCTTCCTGACAACATCACCAATGCATACCCACATCAAAGCATCACCTTTAACATATTCTACATTGTATTTTATACTATGATTTCATTTATGTGGCCTGTCAAGGCTATACTACATATTGTGGAGATGCAAATCTATAGGTGTAGAGTTTAATAGGTACAATGGACCTATGGATATATAAAGGAAATAACTATGAAAGGGGACCCAGAGAAGAGCAGATTTAGATTGAATGTGAGGAGCAAGTTCTTTAGCATGAGGGTGGTGAAACACTAGTACAGGTTGCTCAGGGAAGTAGTTGAGCCCCCATGCCTGGTAAGGCTCTGAGCAACCTGATCTAGTGGAGGATGTCCCTGCTGACTGTAGGGAGTTTGGACTAGGTGACCTTTGGAGGTCAGTTCCAACCCAAACTGTTCCATGATTCTGTGGTTTAGCACTGGTTGGTGAGAAACCAAACATGACCTGACAATGCATGCTTGGAGCCCAGAAAGGCAACCATATCCTGGGCTGTATCAAAAGAAGTGTGCCCTGCAGGTCGAGGGAGGTAATTCTCCCCCTCTGCTTTTATGAGACCCCACCCAGATCACTGTGTCCAACTGTGAAACCCTTTGCACAAGAAGGAGATGGAACTGCTAGAGCAACGTCCATAAAGTTGATCAGAGGGGTGAGGACCTCTCCTATGAGATTTAGATTAAACATTAGGAAGAAATTCTTCACTGTGAGAGTGGTGAGACACTGAAACAGGTTGTCCAGAGAAGTTATGGAGGTTCCAACTCTGGAAGTGTTCAAAATTTGGGGACTTTAGCAGCCTGGTCTAGTAGGAGCTGTCCCTCCCTATGGTATTGGGATTGAAACTAGATCTCTAAGCTCCCTTTGAGCCCAAGCCATTCTATGATTGAAGAGCACAATGTCTGATTTAGAAGAGGTTACTGGAAATGTTCACGTTCAGTTCTTTATTACTAAACTGATTTATAAGTGTACAGGAATCTTCTTTGAGAATAATTGTGAGTTAAGTTCCCTTTGCTCGTTAGGACATGGAAACCTAATCTGCTTTCTGCCTTCTTGTGCTGACAGTTTGCAACATTTTTATCTCAGCAAAGCTTAGAATAGAAGCTGTCTTTAGCATCTGCAGAATTACTTTTTGAGTGGTAGAGAGCATTCTATGACTGTGATGTAAAGGCAGAGCTGGTGAAGAAATTCAGTCTGTGTTGCTGAAAGGAAGGGAGGGTTGAATGTCAGCTGTTTTTCTCCGAAGCTTTTCTGTGCCAGTAGTGGAATGGGCAACTGGGTGTTTCAGGTAGACCATCAGGCATACAACTGTCTGCTGACCATAGGAACAAGAGAGTGATAATGTGGTGGTATCTGTGGTCACATAGAACTTCTAAATCTCCGAGTGTTTTCTTCTGTTTTAAGCTCACATGTCTGAAACGACCCTTAGTTGTCATACACGAACTGTTTGACAAGTCTATCATGGACATCTCCTGGTAAGTTGATTTCTGCTGTTTGTTACAAATGCCCAATCTCACTTGAGATTGTGTGACATTTAAAACTGAATAAAAACTTACAACATGGTGCAGTAAAATACCTGTGGACTGCAAGCAAATTCCCACTTGCTATAATTCTCTGAATTTGTTTTCATAGAATATGTATTTTATAATAGAGGATGGGTAGGCTTCATATGCACTGTACTTGTGAAAAGTTATCGCACCATACATTTAGGACAAATTTAGATGAACTTTCTAGNAAAAAAAAAAAAAAAAAAAAAAAAAAAAAGTAATGTATGAAAAAACTGCAATAATTTCTTTTGGGTTTAATAGAAATGTAGTTATGCGGTGTTGTTGCAGTGCTGTGTAAAGGGTGTAAATTGCTCTGTGTTGAAGAGTTGGCAGAGGCTGATCATGTAGCAAGTCTCAGAGAAAGGCTAATGAACCCACTATACCCAACCACACCCTATTCACCAACTGCAGGTTATAGCAGAAGGGCAAGTGCTGAGCTTTCCCAGGACATCTCTGGTGATATGGGTCTGACAACCCATTTGTCTAGCAGTCTACTGTGCCAAATCTTCTTTTCCTCTTCCTGCAGTTAGTGGCACTCTCTCCAATCCTGCTTTCTTTCCAAGGCATGGTCATAAAAAATGCAAAAGTTAATAGTTCTTCATTCACTGCAAGACTTAAAGAACAAGGGAGAAATAATTATGTAAATGGTATTAAAAATACTTGTGCCTCAGCTGATTTACATTTAAGGGTTGTGTGTAGGAAAAGACTCTTTTCTCATGAGAGGCGGACAGCCAATTCCATGTTATCTTCATTCTAACATGGCCTAACTTTTGAAGTTCTATCTTAACTAAAGCAGTATTGGCGATTTTATACTGTAAATTTTAAAGCTTGCAATTGCAGAACTTCCTGTTTTGTGTACCAAATGGGTTTTACCATAAAACTCAGTGGAGCATGATCAAGCTTTCAAAACCAAACCGTTTTTCTTTCCATTTACACAACAAGGGTAGAAAGCCACTAAGTGGAATATTTCATGAGAAGTACTGCTGTTGTTGCAGCACAATAGCTTTGAATAGTTTTGTTTTCCTCGTAGTGCTTATTTAATTCTCCAACTGCAAAGAGCTGGTTAACAATTGCAATTTCTGAGGAAATGGTTTTGTGGAGTATCTGAGAGACAAAGGATCACCAGGAAGTTTGCTATTTTGTATCCTGTTTACAAATGGAAACGTAAGGCTGACATGTTAATAATATGGAAAATTCCCAGAAACATGCTCCATTCTGAAAACAGAGTGCATTCAGAGAAATCTGATACTATTATGCTGTTAGAGCTGTCCTGTTTCTATTTTAGAGTTTTAGACTTAGATCCATCTTCATAATAGCCGAACACGATTACATTTTCATGGAACAATCACTTGGATCCGGAAGTCAATAGGAGCTCAACAATTTTGTCTGCTAAGCAAGCAGAAAACTAAACAAGATTTTATCATTTTCTCACTTGGGGTAATGTTGATTAACCTAGTTAGACAGTGCTGAGGCTAACTTCTCTGGATGTGATGCTGTCAGGGCTGCAACCACCGTGAAAAAGAGATTATTTCAAACAGCTACAGCCATGCTGATGTGTGTAATGTATTTTAAGCCTTGCTGGACTGACTTGGATAGGACTTCAGAGATCTGCCTGCTTCCCTTTCCTCTTCTGTTGTCTGTAACAAGTCATATCTAAACCACTGTGCTGCTGGCTGTATGATTGGATTGGCAGTCAAAATTCATCAAGTACTATTTTTTTTCAAGTGTGCATTAATAGGTTATATATAGAAGGTTTTCATCCCATTAAGACTAGAATTGATAGTTTCTACCAAGAAAAAACCTTTGGAGACCTCCATATATATATATATATATTTGGAGACCTCTCCATATATAGAAGAATGTGCAGTGTGCTTAAAAGCCCAGATAATGAACAGTTACAGAACCAACCACATGTTCTTGCCAAGTGCAGAATTGTTTTTTTGACCACTCAGGTGCTCATCTTCCTGTCTCTTTGTTCCTGTCACTTCAGATAATGATGATAGAGAAGAGGCATTTATGTAGCATGCAGAGCTTCTCTCTTTAAGGGTCTCATCCCTCCTCCTTCAAATCTTGGTTGTTTGGACTGTAAACTTTGCATAGGAATGGACTGTCTGGTACTTACTTCCCATGTATGTTGAAGCTTCATCTTCAATGGGCCCCAAATGGCAATTTATAGGGCCTTTAAAGAAGTGCATGGATTGCTTATCTGCTGTAGGCCTCTCTCTACATCCATACATCTTTTGAAGCAAATACATTTGTAATTTTCTCTCCTTGTTCATTGTTTTACCCTTACAGAAAGATTTTCATGGCGCTGATTGTGCCATAGGTAGGTGTATTTTTCTACCACCACCTTCCTGTGTACAGTCTGCAAAGGAATATCAAGCACTCAGTCTCCTTGCTGTCCCACTTCTTTAGTTCCATCAGGAGTTGCTGTGATAATATATCTTATGCTAAGATTTTTATTGAGTAATTTATTGTCTTGCACCTTTGTGTCAATGAAAAAGACTGAAAACAAAGATGGTCCTTTCTTTCTTTCAGGACTCTTAATGGACTTGGTATCCTGGTATGTTCCATGGATGGATCAGTGGCATTTTTGGACTTTTCCCAGGATGAACTTGGAGATCCACTCAGCGAGGAGGAAAAGGTACAGTGAGCACTGTACAGTGAATCTGTGATTAAATTTAAGGGGTGTTGTATCAGTTAAAATATCGGACTGTTTAGAGAGGTGTGTGGTGACTGCTAGGCCATATATTGCAGAAGAATGTGTTCCTGTCTGCTTTCAAATCATTAAAAAAGGGCAGTCAAGAAATGTATTTGTGATATTAGTTTCTATTTTGGAAAGAAAGTGTGTTTGGAAAAGATCCACTTACTTCGTTATACCTTTTAAGTAATTATTTGGCCAGGGAAACAAGAAAGGGATCCTACAAAACACTTCAGTAAAATTAGTCTTTGGCTTGCAGATCTTTTTAAACTGATTGCTCTTGGCTGGTTTTTCCTCTCATTGCTATTACCAGCTAAAGCTTGGAATTCCAATTATTTCACATATTGATTTTCTGTTAGCTGAAAATATTAAAAATAAATAAATCTGTAGTCAGTCAGCAACAAAGCACCATGTGGCCTCTAGTCACTCCTCCCTCCTGGTGGGATGGGGAGCAGGCAATAGAACAGAAGGCTCCCGGAATGAGATGAGGAAAGGGAGGGATCACTCACCAACTGTGGTTGCAGGCAAAGCAGGCTGCACTAGGGGAAAGAAGTCTCCATCAATTTAGTTCATTACCAATCAAATCAGAGTAGGTTAATGAGAAATACAACCAAATTTTGCAAACACCTTTTCCTCCACCCTGCCTTCTTCCTGGGCTCAGCATTACTCCTGAATTCTCTACGTTCTCCCATCCAGTGGTGCAGGTCAGGAACTAGGGTTGGGATGAATTCATCAAATAATGTCTCTGCCACTCCTCCCTCCTCAAGGGGAGGACTCCTCACTTTTCCTCTGCTCCAGTGTGAGGTCTCTCCCATGGGAGGCAGTCCTCCATGAATCTCTCCAACACAAGTCATTCCTATAGGCCTCCAGTTCTTCATGAACTGTTCCAGCATGGGTCTCTTCCACACAATACAGTCCTCCCAGTGATGGACTGCTCCAGCACAGGCTTCCTTCAGAGCCATTACATTCTGTTGACACAACCACCTGCTGCAGCATGGGGCCCTCCACAGGCTGCAGTTGGGCATCTGCTTCTCTCTTAACCTCTGGACCTTTGTGTCCACATAGGTATTTCACATATCACTCCTCTCCGTGTTGCAGACTTTCCTCCTCTGTATTGTCACAGAGGCACTACCACTGTCCAGCAGTTGGTTCAACCTTGGCCAGAGGCAGCTCTGATTCAGAGCTGGGAAAGCTTCTAGCAGCTTCTCACAGGAGCCACTGCTGTAACCCCTCACCCACTATCAAAACTGCGACAGAAACCCACCAGTAGTCTAAAAATGATACAGAGACTGCTTGCATTTTATGGATTCTATGAGATTTGTGTGTTTGCATTAGCTGGTGATGGTGTGCTAGCAGTTGTAATCACTCTTTTTGTGTGATCCATTTTTAACACTCATAGAGCAACATTCATCAGTCCACCTATGGTAAAAGCCTGGCAATAATGACTGAAGCTCAGTTGTCTACCACCATTATTGAGAACCCAGAGATGCTCAAGTATCAACAGAGACAGCAACAGCAGCAGGTGGAGCAGAAGAATGCATCCATCAGGGAGGCATCTGGGACTGCAACAGCGGCTCCCAAAGTGGCAAGCATGGTTAATGGGGAGAGTTTGGAGGACATTAGAAAGGTAGGTGTCCTTGGATATTAAGCTGATATAAGTATTAAGCTGATAAATACCAAACTGCTTATGATAAATTTCTGCTTCCTTATTTGTGTTGAATTGCTCCTTTTTAACCAGTGAATCATCATGCTGATGTTTCTGGCACATGCTGAAAAGTTAAGATGCTTTTAAGCAGAAATAAGACTGTGGAATAGGGCTTGTGGATTTATCTGCTCTGGTAACACCACACCTGGAAGAGTGTGTCCAGTTTTGGGTTCCCCAGTTTAAGAAAGACAGGGATTTGCTGGAGAGTCCAATGAAGAGCTACAAGGATGATCGGGAGACTTGAACATCTCTTCTGTGAAGAAAGACTGAGAAACCTGGGCGTTGTTTAGTCTGGAGAGGAGAGGGCTGAGAGGGAATCTTATCAATGTCTATAAATACCTGAGGGTGTCAAGACGAAAGTGCAAGTCTCTTTTTGGTGGTGCCCGGTGATAGAACAAGGAACAGCAGATACAAGCTAGAACACAGGAGGTTCCACCTCAACATGAGACACTTCTTTACTGTGAGGGTGCTGGAGGACCTGGAACAGGCTGCCCACAGAGGTTGTGGAGTCTTCTCCTCTGCAGATTTTCGAAACTCACCTGGATGCATTCCAGTGTGATCTGATGTAGGTGGTCCTGCTCTGACAGAGCGGTTAGGCTGGATGATCCCTTCCGACCTCTAACATTCTGAGATTCTGTAATGGTTGCTAAATTCGCTGCGTGCAGAAAGGAGTGGAAAGGTAATTAATAAGCAGTAGAACTGACCTTCAGTTTCTTATTGCGGGAGACTGAAAGCATTATTTCATTCTCTCCTAAGCACAACTTTTAATAAAGGATTGAGTGCACATATATGAGAACGTTTCAGGCTTGACTCTCTTGATTTTGGGAACAGATTCCTTTCTCCACAAATGCCTTTTCTACAGATGGATAGACCCCGAATTGGAAATGCATGTGTCTAAATTAAAAAGAATGTATGTTGTGATACAGCCTGAGAGCAGTAATCAGAACCAGAATTCTACTGTACCTTGTACTGCATGACCTACTTCAAAAACACCTATTACTGATTTTTTAAAAAAGGTGGTGGTATCAAAATATACTTTTATTAACAAAAAAAATTAAATTCTGTGTATGCAACAATAAAGCCAAAGAAAATCTGGGGAAAGAAAAATCTGAACCAGAGAAAATATGAGGAAAGTTCTTTGTTAACAGATTCTTAATGGAGGAACATCTTTCCTCTAATACTTTTGTTCTTGTCAGTTGGGGCGGGGGGAAAAAAAGCATTTCCTATTTATCAGAAATGACAATGAAATAAAATTTTCAACAGAATCTCTTAAAAAAACAAGTTGAAACACGAACAGCAGATGGCCGGAGAAGGATCACACCTCTCTGCATAGCTCAGCTTGACACTGGGTATGTTTGGAAGTTGTCTTTAAAATCTTTCTTGACTTTTTTTTTTGTCTTTTATTTTTTCTTGTGAAGTGAATTCAGAATTCTGATTTATTTTAATCCTAGGGTATCTGAAAGCACTTGGCTGGAAATATCTTGTGTATACTTACAGAATACAGTTTCAACCTATGTTGTCTTATTTCTAAGATCTCACCTTTAAATAATCGTAGAGAATGAGAATTAACCTTATGGATGAGTGAACAATGCTCTAATGTACGGCAGGCTCATTTCTGCATTGATACTGGCTTTAGCATCTTTTGTATATGATAAGTGTCTCTGAGAAGTTAGGTGTTGATGGCTTATGTAGGTTGTGTGCGAATGTCTGAACGAGGAAAAGGCAATAAATAGTTCAGTTAGAATTACTTCTTTTCAAGTCTTTTCAGGCATTTCGAGAAGTGGTTTCAAAGAAATATGTATTTATGGTTTGTCTTTTTCATTTAGGGATTTTTCTACAGCATTTTTCAATAGCATCCCGATTTCTGGATCTCTGTCTGGCTCTATGATGTCTTCTCAAAGTAACCAGCAGCTCATATCATTAGATTCTAATGCAGCAAATTCCCTTAATACTTCTAAGCCTTCTGTTGAGCCAACAGCAGCAGCTAGTATAAAACCAACAGATGATGCAGCCAATAAAGATGGGTCAGTATTTGCAGTTTTGTTCCTCACTCTTGTGACTCTGTTCATTTTTCTAAAATGACTTTTGTTTTCAGTTCTGTAATCAAGCAATTATTCAAGTGCTTTCCTTACTGCAAAACTTCCAAGAATCTAATATTCCTGAAAACACTGATTTTGATCAGTGTTTGGATACTTTAAGTAGTGATAAATGAATCAAATCCATATGCATAGTCCTGGAAATGAACTTCATTGCAATGAGGTACAGAGTTGAATGCTATTGCTGTAACACATTGACTTGCTTATACATCACTGGGTTGCCATTAGTAAATAGTACAAGATTTTCTAGCAACTAAAGTAGTGAAGCTGATTTTCCATCAAATTCTGTCCTGTGTCCTGCAGATCTCCTTTCTTCAAGCATGGGAATACTTTTCCTATGGAACAACCCCCATCAGAGCACAGTGCCATTGGCTTATCAGTGCAAATATGCCAGTGTGTCTCTCCTATTAATTATGGCAGAATACAACTAAATTGTACTTGTTTTTCCCTCAAACACTGACTTGGTTTCTTCTCCTCTGTGTGTGGGGTTTTTTTTTATAGCATTCCTAAAAGCACAATGTCATTGGAAGCTCTACCACTCCATCAAAGTTAGTTGAAATTGGCTACAGATTAAAAAATGAGTGGGTAGACGATGAGAAATGATTGACAGCTGAAACTATTAAGTCTCTTTTTCTTTGGGAATTGGACTTGCAGCAGCTTTTTAGTACAAACTTTAGTTATCTTAGAGCCATTCTTTCTTTCAATTCGTTCTCCAAATGAATTGAAAAATCTCTAAAGTAAACAACTATTCAAATATCCAGATCCCTGGAATGCTTTAGTGTGGGAAAAACACATTCCTGTGCCTTAGAGTTATGCTTGGAAAGGCCTAATAATTCATTTGAAATCTCCAACAACAAAATCAAAATCTGGAATGAATATTTTCAGCCCAAATTGATTGATAACCAGAGGAATATCATCTTGTAATGGAAAATATTTGGTAATCTGAACAAGAAATAAAACCAGGAACGTTCCAGTTCTTATTTAAAATGTTGATCCTTTCCCTTTGGGTGCATTAGTACCATCTGAAAATATAATTTAATTCCTGAATTTAAAAAAAAAAAAAAAAAAAAAAAAGAAAAAAATATATAAAAGTAAATATATATGTGTATATATATATAAATATGTGTGTGTGTGTGTATATGTATATATATTAAAATATATATATATATATATAAAATGAATGAATAAGGGCCTTTTGATATACATATGTTTATGTGGCCACATGAAGTTCTGAGATGTATCATAAACTGCTTTTGAGAGTAGGCAACAGTTGTATCATAAACTGCTTTTGAGAGTAGGCAACAGTTGCAAGATGCTGATGTGTGAAAGAGGAAAAAACATGTTGTAATTCCTGCATCTGCTTGAAAGGTTTGCAATGTGGTTTCTAGCTAATTCTGAGCAGGGCAGGTTACCAGTACTAAATTTCATTCAGTCCTTGTTTTCCTGTCTCTTATTGACAGTCTAAATGCTACCTCTGCCTCAGCTGCTCCTCCTGCATCGTCTTCCTCTGTGTTGACAACTCCATCAAAGATTGAACCCATGAAAGCATTTGATTCTAGATTTACAGAACGATCCAAAGCCACCTCAGGGAGTGCTGTTGTCACAAATACGAATCAGACTGTTGTGGACAGGTAAGACAGGGCACAGTAACTCGGAGAATGAAAATGCTGACTCTCTGTGGTATGGATGTCACAGTGCTGGCACTCTAGAAATCATCTTGGGCCTCTTCCACAACTGGAAGGAAGGAGACAGATGCAAATAGGTAAATTCTTTGCTAGGATAATCCCTTTGTACATATGTCTCTGGCATTTGGGATCAAGCAGATCCTTAAAAATATTCTGAGTTCAGAGTATTATTACCAGGGGCTGTGTGTGCACGTGGCTCCTTGTGTGGCTGCATGCATCTGTGCTCCTTAGAAGACAAAAATAGTCAGCCTTTATCTTTGTACCAGAGTGAAATTGACTTCAAGATAAATTACCATACATGTCTGTGGACTGCCTGTCATCATAAAAGCTGAAGTTGTTTTTCACTTGTATGCCTTGAAGGCATGCAGAGAAGATGCTTTGATTTTAAGGAGTTTTGGCTCTGGATGGACATAATTTTGAAACAAAAGAAGAAAACCTTTGTTTTTTGACAGTGTGTGTTATGGCATAAGTGTTCCTGCTTCACCAAAACAGATGACAGAGAAAACAGCAGTCTTGAGAATAGAAAGAAGTGTGTAGTGCCGCAGTTTATCAATAAAATGTGCTTTTACTAAATAACTCAACATTTTTATCAAAGGGTTTCATCATATGATGCAGAAGAAGGATGTATTACATTGCTCATTTCTAATGTGTCACTAGAGTTGTATCAAAGTGTGTTACTTGACATAATTCGAATGCCAAAGGAAGAAAGGTTTGGATTATACAAGGGACCGGAAGGAAACCAAGTGGATGTGGATACTGGGAGTTGATAACCAGCCACTAGAGGGAATGGGAAGAGTATGATTAAATGACCTGGTTTAGGGTATAATGATTAACAAAAGAGTTCAGAGAGCGTTGTACTTTTGTTTTCTTTAGTTATATTGTGTTCTTGAAATGTAAAATGCAGCAGTGAGGTCATTTGTATGGTTTGCAGATACACATCTTACAGTAGTCAGAAGTGAACAGAACAACTTTGGGGGATAGACAACAGCATGACAAATGAAGTTCTGCATGAGTAAGCGGAAAGTATAATGCCCATTGGAGGGGAAAGGGTGAACTCTTGCATCTTAGAGAGTGCTGAATTATTTATATCACCCAGAGAAAGAACTCTGATTGTAATGGACCCAAATGCTAAAAATAAAACTGTTATTTACAGCTTTATCCAACTATTAACTACTAGTTTGATTCATTTTTTTCAAAGGGGAGAGTCTCTGATGAGCTTACATATATATTGCACATTGTACTTTAGCAGGGGGTTTGGTGTACCTCTTCAGCTTCTTCCTCTTGCCTTTGTGCTTTTTGAGGTACACTCAAACAAGGCTTGAGGACGCAACTTGTAGTGTATGTGGCAGCTTTTGGAATCAGCTTTTGCATAATGTGGAATACCTGTTTTTCACTTGTTCAGACTGAAGGATCAGAATTTAATTAAAGATAACAAGCCCAAGGATATTCTGGAGAGCAGCAGTGACAGTGAAGAGAAGATTCCAGCTGCTAAACCACTCAGCGCACCCAAACGGAAACTGGAACTTGAGGGGGAAACGGTAGAAAAGAAGAAAAAAGGAAGGCCCCGAAAAGACTCCAGACTCGTACCAGTAACTTTAACTGTTCAGGTGAAAGAAATAACACTAGCTTTCAGTGTTCATTTAATAAAGTCAGTCCCATGTTGACCTGTTCCATCAAGTCAGGGAAACATGAATAGTGCTAGTCTCTCAGAATTTGTAACCATCCCTCCTCTTGCTTCTAAAGTTATTGTTTTTAGAGTTTAAGGTTATGAAAAGCAGATGCAGATGGTGCGGCAATGCCTCCATCCTTTACAGAAGTGGGTGACTACTTCTTAAATGGTATCAACATGCTGAGTAGTGATAGCTTGCCAAATGGCTGTGGAATAAAATGGAATACCAATGGGTTTTGGTGTTCTTTGATGGAGAGTGACCCAAGCACAAGAGAATGACTTTGATACGGTAACCGAAATGGCTCTGAATTTCCTAGGACCCATGAAGTAGTGAGCTGCATTAGACTTTCCATCATTTTAGGGAACACAGCTTCCTCTGTTTTCAGCATTCAGATCTTAGATTTTTTTTTTTCATGCAGTATGCCATCATCTCCATTAATTAGTTGCAGCTGAAAAAGGGTGGGATATAAAAAAAAGACCACATTTAATTTGTTTGGGGTTTAGTTCTTAGAAGCTGTATTTAAAAGCCTGTATTTTTACAACTAATTGTAAAAAGAGCAATATTTGCAGTTGGCATTATTTGGAATTAAACCTTCTCTTTCAGATCTCTCCTCTAGAATATCTTTGATTTTAACTTTTTTAAGTCCTTCTACAACCATAATTTGTTTTTCTTTCCAGTCCCAAGCTGCACTGGCCTCTGAGAAGGATGCTGCTTGCATCTCTGCACCAGCATTAGCACTTAAACTGCCAACCCCAATCCCACAGAAATCATTTACTTTGCAAGTAAGTGGACTATGAGGGGAGAAAAAAAGCTTAATACTTTAAATAAGAATTAAAGTCCTGCTTGTCTTTTTTTTTTCAGTATTCTTATATTATTCAGATCCTTAGGTAGATTAACGTTACAATATTTGTATTGGTTCAAGAAAGCAAGATCACAGAATGGTTTGTGTTGGAAGGGATCTTCAAAGGTCATCTTAAAGCTCATTGTAGTGAGATAGGACATTCTCTGCTAGATCAGGTTGCTCATAGCCTTGGCGAACCTGACCTTGAATATCTCCAGGGCTGGGGCCTCAACTACGTCCCTGGGCTACTGCTCCATCAGCTCCACATCTCTTGTGTTGAGGGCTCCAGAGCTGGATACATCATTCCAGGTGAGGTCTCACCAGAGCAGATCAGCAGAATCGCCTTTCTCCATCTGCTGGCCACAATTCTTTTGATGCAGCCCAGGATACCATTGGCCTTCTGAGCTGCAAGCACACGCTGTTGGCTCATGTTCAGCTTTTCATTCACCAACACCCCAAAGTCCTTTTCTGGAGGGCTGCTCTCAATGTCATCATTCCCCAGGCTGGGCTGCTATCTAGGATTACCCTGACCTAGGTGCAGGACTTTGCACTTTGTCTTACTGAACCTCATGAGATCCTCCTCATCCTCCCTCTCCAGCCTATCCAGGTCCTTCTGGATGAGATCCTGTCCTTCAGTCTTATCAGCTGTACCACTCAGCTTGGTATCACCTGCAGACTTGCTGAGGGTGCCTCAGTCTCCCTGTGGATATCTCTAAGAATTTGACTATATTGCAGAAGTTAATGGCAAATTGGATAAAAATAGGACACTTCTGAACTAGTTAAACTTCAGTGATATAGCTCTGGCTCTTCAGTCCCTCCTTCTGGTTAACCCAACTGTCATAAAGATAAGAATCTCTGATGGAAGTAACTGCTGCACTATTAGAGTTATGTTGGTAGTATACTGCTGAAGAGGAAAAAAACCCCCAAAAAATAAATCTTCAGAGCTCTCTGGAGGTGCTTCACATTGAAGAGGCTGACAGGTAATGTTGCTTTAGGTATTTAAGATAAGGTATTTAAGGTATTCTCTGTCTTTTTAGGCCGTGACAGTCTGGTTCTAATTGCAAGGTTGTAGGAAGACTGGGCACATCTAGACTTGATCTGGTGCCCTTAATTAGGAGGCACAGACTAGCACAACCTTTCTTTATTCCTGTACTTCAAATGCAAAGAAATTATTTATGTTCTAGCCAAGACCGATTTTTAAGAGGTCTGCTTCTTTTGAAGTACCACAGAATGTTTTGAGGCCACTTTAAACAGAGAATGCCATACTTAAATCTAGGCTTAAAGACAACTTTGGTTTAGATCTAATAGTGCTTGCTGCTTTTTTGAGTAGTTCTTTTTCCTCTTCCAAAACTCATCTTGGTTTTTTTTTGTATTTCAGGTAAGTTCAGATCCATCAATGTACCTTGAAGTGGAAAATGAAATGACCACAGTAGGAGGTTCAAAGCTGAGCAGGTTAAAGTGTAATCGAGAAGGAAAGGAATGGGAGACAGTCCTCACCAGTCGAATTCTCACTGCAGCAGGAAGCTGGTAAGAGAGAAGACCAGAAGACATTTTTAGGGCTACAAAAATACACTTTACAGAAAGTTATTTGCTCCTAAATGCCCAGCTTTACAAATAAGTAGAAGCTCTTTATTTTTCTCTCCTCTGGTTTTCTCTCTCTCACCTTGTTTAGTTCCAACCTAAGAGTTTTAATTTAAAGTGTTAGTTCTGAAACCCAAACCATGTTGAGATCCAAAGAAGGACTTAAATGTACGAAAATGCTTTGCTGACTTTTCCCTTGGTCTGATAAAAGATCTTGTCTCTGCCTGCAAACCTTCTCTTGCCGTCTCCTTACACCATCACACTTCTCATCAAATTAAGGAGGCATGAAAGGCGCCTGTATTTATATTAAATGTTTAGGTTTTGACCTTTACTTTTAGTACCCAGGACTTTTTTTTAAAAGCTGTAGCACCTTTGGGGAAATGAGCACAAACTGTATGCTAACTTAAGTCTGTCTTTCTGCTGCTTGCATTTGACAAAATGTAAGTGTTTCTTTTTGATCTGTTATTTTTTAGTGAGATTGTAAGTGTAGCCTGTGAGAAACGAACCTTGTCGGTATTTTCTGCTTGCGGTCGTCGTCTTCTTCCTCCTATAGTATTGAATACACCCATTTCCACCCTACATTGCACAGGTTCTTACATCATGGCTCTCACAACTGCTGCTACGCTCTCTGTTTGGTAAGTAAGCAGTCTGGGCTGATATTTGTAGGTTAATTGTTCACTTGTGTCAATACAGTTCCGTTGAAACTTACACTTAAACCACAACACATCTGAACAGAAGTCCACTTTTGCAGGGAGTATAGAGTTAGCTGTGCAGGACTTGAATCCTATTTCTTCTCTGTTCTGGGACAGTCCATAATATGATTTTTACTCTAGAAGGATCAGCCAGAAGTTACTATTTGAAAACAAATTCCCTTGGATAGAATTATTATATGTATAGAATGGATTGAGGGAGCAGAAAGGAGTAATGTGGGAACTTCCAACTTCCATCATACTTAGCCAATAAAATACTTGAGTTGCAGTGTTGCAGCTGTCTTTAAGATACCAAGAGCAAAACTGCAATACTTGTTTATGGTGGTTGAATTTAGTCTAATGTTTCCTACATTTCAGAGCTCCTAAAGGAATTATTTGGATCCTCAGCATTTGCTTAGCTCTAGCCAGGTTTGCTGACGAGAAACCATAAAAGCAAATTCCCCACAAACCCCTTGTTTTGTTGTAAATAGTGAAGAACTTCATTTGTTAAATTGTTACGGAGCTTTCAGTTGTTTCTAAACTGCAAATCTCTCCTTTTGTCTTTTTCAGGGATGTTCACAAACAGACAGCCATTGTTAGAGATGAATCTTTGCAAACAATATTTTCAGGTAATAAAAAGGGTCATTTAGTTACCACCCTTTGAGCCCACCTCTTTAGTGTCCTTTAGGAATATGCTGAAATTATACAAAACCCAAAAAACCTAATGAAATAGTTTTCCTTCCTTGTTGTGTAACAATGGGAAGTTGTTTGCAGTGTTGAAATGTGGTAGAAATAACTGAGATGATAATATCAACGAGAAACAGACTTTTACAAGATACTGTGAGCTTGCTTCTGAATGTGAAAACTCAGCGTTGTGAAGATCACAAACTAAGTATTTAATGTAAATTTGCTATTACAGCAGTTTCTCTGTGTGTGCTTTGCATATTATTTTAATGAAGAAAAGCAATTGATTATGTTCTGATGCATTATTGTGAACCTTTCAGTTTCTGGAAGTGTCAGTATCTGGCATCAACCAAATTACCAAAAAACCAGTGTCTCAGAGCATATGACCTTCAATTTTAGCTTAAACTCATGCTAACCAAAACTGCCTGAAGGAACTGTAGTAGCAGTTTACAGACATCTTCATTAGACGTTGCATGCACAGACTCTGGGCTTGGAATATGCTGAGAAATGAGAGCCTTTATACTGCGTTCTTGGAGAGCACACCTTTCTAAGTGTGCTGAGTTTTTGAACTTTAACTTATTTGGGCAGAAAAAATAGCTTCTTACAGAAGCTATTTCCCCCAGGGATCAGTACTGGACCCCATCCTCTTTAACATCTTCATTGATGATCTGGACAAGGGCATAGAGTCGGTCACCAGCAAATTTGCAGTTGACACCGAACTGGGGGTTGATGTTGCTGGGTTGGAGGGCAGAAGGGCTCTGCAGCGGGCCCTTGACTGCCTGGACAGATGGGCAGAGTCCAAGGGGATGGAACTCAACAAATCCAAGTGCTGGGTGCTGCACTTTGGCCACAACAACCCCATGCAGAGCTACAGGCTGGGGTGGGAGTGGCTGGAGAGCAGCCAAACAGAAAGGGATCTGGGAGTGCTGATTGACACCTGCCTAAACATGAGCCAGCAGTGTGCCCAGGTGACCAAGAAGGCCAATGGCATCCTGGCCTGCATCAGGAATAGCGTGGCCAGCAGGAGCAGGGAGGTCCTCTGCACTGGTTAGACCACACCTTGAGTCCTATGTCCAGTTCTGGGCCCCTCAATTTAAGAAGGACATTGAGGTGCTTGAGCATGTCCAGAGAAGGGCAACGAGGCTGGTGAGAGGCCTCGAGCACAGCCCTGTGAGGAGAGGCTGAGGGAGTTGGGGTTGTTTAGCCTGGAGAAGAGGAGGCTCAGGGGGGACCTTCTTGCTGTCTACAACTACCTGAAGGGTGCTTGTAGCCAGGAGGAGGTTACCTTCTTCTCTCAGGCAACCAGCACCAGAACAAGAGGACACAGTCTCAAGCTGTGCCAGGGGAAGTTTAGGCTGGAGGTGAGGAGAAAGTTCTTCACTGAGAGAATCATTGGCTACTGGAATGGGCTGCCCAGGGAGGTGGTGGAGTCACCGTCCCTGGAGGTGTTCAGGGCGGATTTGGATGGGGCACTTGGTGCCATGGTCTAGTCTTGAGGTCTGTGGTAATGGGTTGGACTTGATGATCTTTGAGGTCTCTTCCAACCTTAGTGATACTGTGAAGGTATGGCAGAGAATCCTGAATATTGTTCCCTGTATATGAAGTCAGCAAGGCC
This sequence comes from Eubucco bourcierii, assembly GCA_013396675.1. NCBI lineage: Eukaryota > Metazoa > Chordata > Aves > Piciformes > Ramphastidae > Eubucco > Eubucco bourcierii. The sequence continues at coordinate 798,577 of VWZE01020946.1, read as the reverse complement.
CCTGTTCTATGTAAGATGCAGTATCAAGAGTGATGTATTTTACAAAAGAGTGGTTTTAATGCCACTGCGTTCAACCCAATGATTACAGAATCACAGAATGTTAGGGATTGGAAGTGACCTTGAAAAACCATCCAGTCCAATCCCCCTGCCAGAGCAGGATCACCTACAGCAGGTCATACAGGAACACATTCAGGTGGGTTTTGAATGTCTCCAGAGGGGGAGAACCCACAGCCTCTCTGGACAACCTGCTCCAGTGCTCTGTTACCATAACTATCTTGTGTCCTGACCTTCCTGTCAGTCCATCATAATGACACTGACTGAAGCCTTTTTCATTGGTTGCTGTCTGTGATAATTAATTATGGATGGCAGTTTTTTACCGTGATGAATGTTATGCAAGACTCCAAAAGAAATACTTTGGTCTGATTCAACTTGCAGGAAGTGATGCAACTGTCTCTCAGATCTTGCTGACGCAGCATGGCATACCTGTAATGAGCATGTCTGATGGCAAGGCATACTGTTTTAATCCTTCTCTTTCTACGTGGTAAGTTAGTTACTGTTTCCTGCTTTTACAACTTAGCTGAATTGTAATGGATTCTGATTCACTGTTTCATTCCTTAGTGTGAGGGTTAGTCTGAGTAAGTTCATGTCCCAGGCTGTTTTTTGCTCTGGTTCACTATTGTATGTCTAGGTTTCACTCTGATATTTTTACTATGCCTAGATTTTACTCTTTATTTATATTCTTCTGATCTGTTATGTTAAAAATGAATTCTTAAAATAAAAAAGTTAAACTACAGCTTACTTAATCACTCTTTCCTACATGGTGCATACTTTTTCATTTATGAACTTCCATCTAGATATTATTTTGCTGATGTACCTCAGCTGAATCTGTTAAACAGTTGGCAATGATTAAAGATAAATCTACCCTTACATTTCACGTCTGAATGAATGCAGTTCTGTAACATTTGTCAAAACAATTTTCAGAGTTTCTTGGCAGCTCAGACATGTTACAATTATTTTGCTCAATTTCCAGGGAAAATAAGACCACTCCAGTCTTAAACATGTATGTGTCTGCCTTTATCCAGTTCCCATCATTCCTTAATATTTTTTTCCCAATTTGATGCAGAGTCAGTTTTGATGTGAGCTCTTTGCTTCCAGGATGTGAAAGTTTATTAATAAAGATAGTAAGGAGGATAGGAGTGGAAGGTAGAAATTGTTGTGCCCCATAGAATTTGCGTGGAAGAGTCATTACCGATGTCCTAAACATAAAGTAAGGCTACAGAAGGGTACCAAAAGGGCTTTCCCCATGGGTACTTTTCATTCTGCCAAGGCATAAGTTCCCATACAAAAGCTTCCATGGTTAAATTGCTTACAGGGTCTTTCTAAATATTTTCTCTGAGGAAAAAACGTGTTGCAGCCTTAACATAATGATTGCGTTTAGTGTAATGACCATGCTTGATGAAAGGACTTGTTTTCACTGCTCCTTAGCATAATGGTTATTAGTCAGCTACTTGATGTGAATCTTTTCTAAAATTAAAAAAAAAAAAAAAAAAAAAAACCCAAACCCCACTTTATTTGTCCTTCAATTAAACTGAGAAATGATGCAGGATTTTTCAGTCAGTAAGGAGCAGAGGACAGGCTCTCAGTCATACTTTTGAATTTACTGTCATTTCTTAGTTGGGAACACAGCTTTGGAAATCTGTAAAAGAGCAAGCCCTGTAGTCGTGACACAAATTCAAACATGATAAAGCACTAAAAGGTGTTTCAAAGATTTTTGCCATTTTACCTTTGAACTTTCCCAAGGTCTAAGCTTAGTGCCAGCTTGGGCTGCTGATTCCCTTGGCATCTCAAACCCATGAAAATGATACCCATGATTAGGTGTGGAAATGCCACCTGTAACTGTCAACTCTGTGTGAAGGAATAGCTGTAATGTATGGAGAGATTGTCACCGTGTGAGCTGTGGTGGCTTGTCTGGTGGGTGAGATAAAAATCAAGCTCCTAACAAGAAAGTCGTTACCTATGTTCACTCCAGTCTGTGCTCTGGGGCATGACTTCTCATGAGATGCAAAATAACAAGTAGAAACTTCGTTGCCTTCAAAACTAATGCTAAATTGTATTATATAATTAATGTTGTGAAGGGCCATTTCCCTGACAGCACAAGCAGAGTTTGGTAATGAAGTGAGAATAGTTGGGGGCTGTGGAATTCCTGAGCACCTTGGTGATAGTTTTTTCTTTTTGGTTATGTGTGAAAACGCAAGTGGGGCAGCTCTGTTCTGCCTCAAAGCATCTCCTAACATTGCTGCCTGCTCTTCTCAAACTTGATTTTTGTTTGTTTGCCTTTTTTTTTTTTTTTTTTTTTTTTTTCCCTCAGGAATCTTGTTTCAGACAAACAGGACTCTCTAGCACAATGTGCAGACTTCAGGAATAGTTTACCATCCCAAGAAGCCATGCTGTGTTCTGGGCCCTTAGCTGTAATACAGGGACGAACATCAAAGTACGGACTCCTAGCTTCCTTTGATCACCATCTTTGTCTGTGTGGTTTTTTTTTTCCCCCTATGATTTATTAATTTGCTTGAATTAATGAGTTAGTTCTAAACATACTAAATGGCTGCAAAATTTAGTAGCTCAGACTGTTGGGGGTTTGTTTTGTTTTGTTTTTTAAAACCTTTAGACATTTATATGTTATATCTTAATGTTTCTTTGAGGTTATCAGGAAGGCGTGCCCTGAAATTAAGGCATAGAGTGAAGTATTTCACAGTTTATATGTCATATTTATCATAGAATGCTACGTTGGAAGGGACCTCAAGCTTGATTAGCTAAACTATTCAGTTTAGCTGATTTCTTACATTTGCACTTTAATTTTTCATTTACCAGCTTTCTGGAGTAGACCTAGAAATTTTGAATTACCTGAAGGGATCCTACAGGAAGGCTGCAGAGGGGCTTTCATAAGGGTATCTAGCAATAGCACTAGAGGAAATGGTTTTAAGGTGAGGGAGAGTGGAGACTGGATCTTAGGAAGAAGTTTGTCAGCACAAGAGTGGTGAGACGCTGGAATAGGTTGCCCAGGAGCATCTTGGATGCCTCCTTCCTCAGAGTGTTCAAAACCAGGCTGGATGAGGTCTTGATCAGCTGAGTTTAGTTGAGAGGTGTCCCTGTGCGTGGTGGGGAGGTTGGAGCAGATGATGTGTTCAGTTTGGGGCACCACAATACAGGAGAGATGTGGAGCAGCTGGGGTGAGTCCAGAGAAGGGCAACAAAGCTGGTGAAGGACCTGGAGAATAAGTGTTATGAGGAGCAACTGAGGGAGCTGGGGATGGTTAGTTTGAAAAAGAGGAGGCTGAGGGGGAGACTTTATTGCTGTCTACAACTACCTGGAGGGACATTGTGGAGAGGCTGCTGCTGGGCTGTTCTCACAGGTAATTGGAGACAGAACAAGGGGGAACAGCCTCAAGCTGAAATAGGGAAGGTTTAGATTGGGCATTAGAAAAAAGTTTCTCACAGAGAGAGTGGTCAGGCACTGGAATGAGCTTCCCAGGGAGGTGGTGGAGTCACCCATCCTGGATGTGTTTTAAAGGTTGTTTGGATGTGGTGCTTAGGGATATGATTTAAGGTGAATCTTGTTGAGTAGGGTTATAGCTTGGACTTGGTGATCCTGAGGGGCTTTGCCAACCTGGATGCTTCTGTGATCTCTGAGGTCCCTTCCAACCTGAGCCATTCTGTGATACATGATTCTATGATATGATGGGGAAGGTAGTTTGCTGTGTAGTGCTGCTTTTGTCATTAAAAGCTTGGACTCAGAGCACTGAAAGATAAAGGTAGAATACCTTATGCAGCTGAAATATTTATTCTTTAACATTCCAGCCTTGTAACCAGGTACTAATTCTTCGGTTTTGTAGTTCAGGAAGGCAAGCTGCAAGATTGTTCTCCATGCCTCATTTAGTGCAACAAGAAACAACACTTGCATACCTGGAGAACCAGATAGCAGCAGCACTTACGCTACAATCCAGTCATGAATATCGCCACTGGCTCCTTATCTATGCACGGTACCTAGTTAATGAAGGTGAGACCTCCCATGCTCTAGCACTTCTTTGCAGCTCTGATCGACTTGTAAGAAATGCTCTGTTCATGTTGTGTGGATGTATGATTGCACTTAACGTTCTCCTTTTAGCACTTAGCTTCTGGACTCATTGTTTACATAAAAGCAAACCAAACTGCTCAAGTGCCTTTGCTTCCTTCAGGGCTCAGTTCTTAGGAATCTTGCTCTGTCCCACTGAGTGTAAACAGATCATGGTCTGAGGAAAGACTTCTCTTTGGTGGATTTCAGAGTTTAGAGGTCCAGTGGTCTGTCACATGTAGCTAAAGTGGTTCCAGAAGAGGGCCACAAAGATGACGGTCAGAGGACTGACGCATCCCTCCTATGAATACCGGCTGAAGGAATTTGGGCTGTTCAGCCTGGAGAAGAGAAGGCTCCATGGAGATCTCAAGAGTTACATTTCAGTACCTGAAGGGGACCTACAGGAAGGCTGGACAGGGACTGTTTAGAAGGGCCTGTGGGGATAGGGCAAGGGCAATGGTTTGAAACTGGGGCAGGTGAGATCTAGGTTGGACATCAAGAGGGAGTTCTGCACAATGTGAGTGGTGAAACACTGAAACAGGCTTTCCAGGGATGTGACTGAGGCCCTATCCATGGAGGCATTCAAAATTAGACTCAATGTGGCCCTGGGCAGCTTGCTGTAGTTGGAGGTGTCCCTGCTGAGTGCAGGGTGGTTGATGACGTTTGAGGGTCCCTTCCAACCCAGTGCAATCTGTGAATTGGAGGCATTATCTGGCAGCAGCTAAAGATATTTCAGAGGAAGTAGCAGCACCTTGTAAAACAAATAACATTCCTCAGCCTACTGATGATCACTGCCTGCTGTGAAATGGAGCTGCTCAGTCTCTGCCACTTTGTACCTAGGCACATAACACTGCAGAGCAATTGCCTGTGTTCCTTGAGCTTTAAACTGTTTTCTTACATCATAAAATGTCAACACCCTGTACTAGTAAGCACTGTAAATTAAATTCTGCAAGGAAAGAAATCCAAAAGAAAGGTTGCATGTGTCTGCTTTATATTTGATTACACTCTATCTGTGATATGATGTTAAGTAAAGTTAACCAAATGACTTTATGCTTCTTGGAGTATATAAAGACCTCTGTTGTACTTCTGCTTGTCTGCATTCCAAATTTAGTAGTTCCCATTGTATTGATTCAGTCTTACTGCTCACCATGCATAATCATTTTACCCAGAGGGAAACAAAATGGTTCATGTTAGGCCTCCTAATAAGTGCTGGCAGAATTAAAATTGAGCTCATTAATTCTTGCCCTTTGACCAAAACCTTATTTAACAAGAAAACTTGATGAACTGCAGATGATTCTCTGTCCTTCCCAAGCTGAAACTAAAATGTCCAACAAATGGGTTGTATGTTAAGGAGACAGTTACACTTCTAGGTGTCTTCACTAATTGAGAGCTTCTCAATTGTGTGTACAGGGTTCATCTTGCACCGCACTAATGTCACTGCCTTGTGTGCATGCATACACTGGAGGTCACTGCCAGCTCTCCTTTGCCATATAGGTGTTACTGTTTCTCTAGTTTTCTAGGTCTGCTGTATATTTTTTTTTTTCATGGCACATCCTATTATCAATCCTTTATGCCTATGATGGTTTCAGTGTTTAATGAATTCTAGTCCATTAAAATACTCCCATCTATTCTACCTTGATTGACAAGCTGTTCTTGACAGGATGACTATGACTTGCAATGCTGTTTCCTCCTGATTTTTTTGGCCTGGAAACTGTGTGGGGTGTTATTAAAGGTGTTCTTTTACTTTTAAAATGGCCAGTTTTAACTTCGTTATAAGCTCTTTTGCTGAGAGTTTGAGAGATCTCTTCATTTAATATTTTTATGTTTCAGAAATATGTCACTTTAAAAAAAATTTTTTACTGCTTGCTCCATGTTTTTTTCAGTTTCATCTTTTGTCACTAGATGCAGCCTACCAGCTTCTCCACTTCACTGGTTTCCATTTTGTGGCTTTCCAACTCTTGTGATATCTCTTCCCTATTAATTCTCTGGCTGTCAGTCAGTTTTTCCAATGTGTTTGTTTGTCTCTTTGTTTTTTAACAGCTGTTATATTTGTGGAAGAGAGAAGTGATGTTGAGATCAGGGCAGCTCTTAAACTGGAAGAACTACTTAATTTTATTTCTCCTTGGTGTAGATCATTATTAGTTATGTTTTTGGGAACATAAACCCATTGAGAACTCTAAAAGAAATCCTTTAAAAATCATTTTGTCTTTTCAGACATCTGTTGTTGGAAGAACAATATATAAGAATCAATGGCTTAGACTTTATTTTATTATAGATACTTGCAGCTCTTTCCTGAATGTTGTCAGTTTTGTTGTGGAGTAGTTCTCTGTAGTGAAATGCTTATGAATGTGTTTTTCTTCTCTGATAATATTCAGGGTTTGAATATCGTTTGAGAGAATTATGCAAGGATTTACTGGGTCCAGTCCATTACTCAGCTGGAACGCAGTGGGAATCAACAGTTATGGTAAGTCCTGATAATAGTTTGATAAAGAATGAGGCAGAGTTTTCCATGGAAGTTGCAGATCCTGGATAGACAATAGGATGTAAAATATGATTAAATTTAGTGGCAAAAAAGCAGTCACAAATTATTTTTGCTGATCCTGGAACCCTTTCCATACTCTGCTCTAATCTCATAAGCAGGTTTCCTCCCATGACACCTGTATTCCTTTCCTGTGAAACTGTAGACAAATTCTTAGTGCCACAGTCTGGGCTCTGGTGCTGTCTTGATTATCATGCAGATGGAGCCAAGCTTCCCATTCAGGTCTCCACATTCCTCAGGCAGCAACTTTGAAATAGCGACATGGTCATGAAATGTCTTTCCTTCTCCAGAGCATGCCTGGAGTCTGTGCAGAGTCCGTACCAGTTTTGTGAGTATATGGCTGTAAACACAGTCTATAGTCTGGCAGTCACATAAGCAAAGTGAGAAGACAAAATCCACAGCCCTCTCCAGGCAGGAATGCTAATCAGCTCTGTTAGATGTATTTATGGTACTAAGCAATGCATTCTGAGGACGCCTCTGTGTGTTTGTTTGTTTTCAGGGTTTACGAAAGAGAGAACTATTGAAAGAGCTTCTGCCTGTTATTGGACAGAACCTACGCTTCCAGAGGCTTTTCACAGAGTATCAAGAGCAGCTAGACATCTTGAGAGACAAGTAGCATTTCCCTAGATTTTGCCTGCGGGGCCTGGTCTGAGAGAAACTGCTGGACAGCATTAACCAGAGACAGAAGAGGAGGGAGAGCCCAGTCAGTGGGGACACTCGTGAAGAGCGCAGTGCCGTAAGGGTCCCAGATGCTTCGGAAGTGACCTGCTTTAGTTTTCAAAGAAGCTCACGAGTGGATTCATGGAAAGGATGAGTGGATGAGTTAAGACAGCTCCAGTGAAACGTAACCATCGAAGCTGTGGCCTCTGTTTCTGTGGAAGTCGTGGATATATACTTCAGGGGGGGTCCTTTTGGATCTGGATCTCAATTTAATATCAAAACTAGCTGAGAACTGTTTGTGGGGTTTCTTGGATGTCCTGTGAAAAGCACAGTACTTCAGAGTACACTGAACAGCATATTTAACCCTGTTTAGGGGTTTTTGCCTGAGGATTTATTGAGGCTCAACACTATATTAAATTAGATGAATGAGCCAAGTAAAAAAAAAAGAAATTTCATAAATATTAAGGTATTATGCAGCCAATAGACTCTTTCCTGTGAATATAATAATAAGAATAATAAGAGGCTGTTCTAACACATGGACTATTTTTGTACTAGAATTTGCTAACTTGTGATATGGAATTTTATTTGGCCAATAATCAGGCTCTCTACAAATTCATGTTGTAGGAAATTTAACTCTAATTACAAAAGCTATGTTGCAAAATAATTCTACCAAATTAACATGTCATCATCTGTTTTTTAATTTTTAAATGTTTGTAAAAGGCATTTTTTGGGGGGGGGAGGGGTTGGGATACTATAGGGTGGCTCTTTTTGTAAGTACAGAAATAAATGACAATTGCATTGGTTTAAAAAACAAAAATCAAGAACATGGTCTCGAATTATTACAAAGGGCTCAGGCATCTCCAGCAATGTCAACACAGACTGAATCATGTTAATGTGTCTAGAAATAAATAACACTGTTTGGATGATCTTTCCTCTGAAAGCATGATCAGACAAGTCCTTGTGTTCTCCCTAGACCAGCTAAAAAGTTTTCTTCTTGGATCCACATCTCAGTTAAGGGAGCAGGAGGTGTGTGGGAGTGCCGATTATCTTGGGCAGCACAAAGTGAAATGGACTCCCCTGACCAAAAGCAGTAAGTGCTGCAACAAGAAAGGTGATTTGTGCAGTTAGAGCCATGTTCCTTGCATGGCATTTTGTAGTAACAAAATAGTGCTGATGCCGTGCCGGCAGTTCACCTGTGGAGTGGTTTTGGAATTCCGCTGAAACCAGATCAATCAACTTGTTTTCTTTCCCAAAGTATGTTTGGTGCTGGCAAAGAAGCACGTATATGTGTGTGTTCTTTCCAGGGCCTAAGTATTCAGGTGTGCCTCCATTTATTGCCTTACTTTGAGATGTTTTTGAGTAAGAAAATTAGTATTGAAATGACTAAATGTATTTGAACCCTTATAAAAGGGCTGTTTCTCCCCTAAACTTTTAACAGAAACAATGTCCTTCATCCTCAGCCAGAACAAGGACTTAGCTGTGCTGCTGTGGACTTTGGCTGAAGAGGACAGACCTTCTTCAGGCAACTATATAATCTCTGTGGTTATATGGTTGTCTGGATCCTAGAGGGAGGGATGTGTTCTTTAAGGCAACAACCCCCGATATTTGGAGGGCTGCTTTGTCTCCTGTATTCAACTGGCAGACCAAATGAATGCTGGATTACTACTTTGTACAGCAATCTCATGTACACGCTGACAGAAGCGTCTTGAAGAGCAATAAAAACGACTAATTTAGCAGCTAATCTTCAGTGTGGCATCACTGAGTTTTCAACAAGTAGTGAGATGTGTAGTGATAGCACAGTTTGCTTCTGCATGTAGTTGGTGGAGATAACGAAGGTCCTAAGGGGAGCCAGTCAACTTCCCCTAACCAGGAGTCCAAGCAGTTTAATAGTACTGTGCCAACCAAGTGTTGTAATGCTGTGAATGATTCATACTGCTCCCAAGTAATCTATGCTCATGGGAACAGGCACATTCATCAGAGAACAGAGTTGCCAACCCACTGTATCATGGAATGGTTTGGGTTGGAATGGACCTTTAATGGTCGCCTATTGTAAGCCCCCGCAAGCAGGTACATCTTCAGCTGTGCTTGTGCTTGTAGGCAAGAAATCCATCAAAGTGATTAAACAGGAGATGGGCCCTGGTTCTGGAGAAACAAGAGGGCCAGTCCAAAGCCTGGTGCAGCTAGTGGGACTGCTCTGTGTAGGCAGCTGCTAGGGTGATGGTTTAACAAGGAAAGAGCAAAGGAGCATGGATGGATTTGGAGGTGTTTGATAAGGGAAAGCTCAGACAGGTGGCCATCTCCTCCTGTCAAAGGCAAGATATCCTCTATTCAGCCTTGTGCTGTTCATACCAGTCTTGAATGCTGTTTAGTGGGATCTAAGGTAGTTAGCTGAGGGAAAGTCAGTTCTTTGTAATGAAGTCTTTGAAGAGATGCTGAAATACATTTTAGGGAGAGCTGTCTCCAGTTCAGACACTGATGGTTTTCTCTACCCACTTTTTCTTGGGAAGTTCTGACACTGCCTGACAGATCAATAATACAATTTGAAATTCCATGCACAAAATATAGCAAAATGAAGATGAGCATTTTTCTAAAATTGGATACACTCAACATCTTCTAATTACAGCTGAGGGCTATGCAAACTCGGTCTAAGGCTGCTTTACATTATCAAAGGAACCCTGCGGCAAAACACAGAAAGCTTACGGCTGGAAGAGACCTCAAAGCTCATCCAGTCCAACCCTCGACCCAGTTCTGAAGGGTTAATACTAAACCATGTCCCTAAGCGCCAGCTCCATAGGCTGCTTAAACACCTGAAGGGACGGTGACTCCAGCACTGCCCTGGGCAGTTCCAAAGTTCGAGATCCCGTTCTACGAAGAAAGGTTTCCTAGCATCCAGCGAACCTCCCCTGGTGCACCTTGAAAACATTTCCTCTGGTCCGGTACCGCGTCACCAAGGTGTGGCCTCATCAGTGCTGGATACTGGCGGATGATCATCTCTTTGTTCCTGCCGGCCAACACTTCAGTGCAGGCGGGTCGGGTCCTGTCTTGAACGGGGACAGGGGAGCACCAGATGGGGGATTCGACATCGTCACTAGGAGAGCTGGACAGAGCACACCTACCAAGATTCACTCAGCTCTTCCTCACCGTTCCTGCCCTGGCCGGTGTGGAAAGGCACAAGTGGAGCCAAAGCTGAAACCGGAGTAACGTTACCTCTATCTGGGCGCCAAGTGCTAGGGCACAGGCTCGTCTTCAGGCTGCACCCAAGCTTTACGTGTGTGCCTCATCCTGCCGGCGAGCTCCCGTACTCTCCGCCCGCCCAGCCCGGAACGCCGCCCGCTGCCCGAGTTTTCGCGGAGTGACTTTCGCCGCAGCACCCGCACCGGAAGAGCAGCTAGGTCCTCACCGAGTCGCTTCCCCTAGAGGCCCCGCGCTGAGGAGCCGCCGCCATGGGGAAGAGGCAGCACCAGAAGGATAAGATGTGAGCGGGGCTGTGTGAAGGGACGGACTGGCGGGGCGGGAAGAGGAAGGCTCGGGGCCTGAGGGGTGCGCGGAGTGTGGGGTGGGCCCGGAGGGCTGCGGGCTCCCGTCAGTGACCCCGCACCTCGCTATCTCGGCAGGTACATTACGTGCGCGGAGTACACGCAGTTCTACGGGGGCAAGAAAGCAGGTAAGGGGTGAGGGGGGGACCCTTCACTGACTTCAGAGTGGTCATTAAATGGCCTGGACGGGCGTACACTCTGCTGGATCAAACCCTGGCTGATGTCCGGGCCTAGCGAGTGGTAGCGAACGAGTTAAATTCAGTTCATCGCCGGTCAGAAGCAGTGTTCCGCAGCGCCCAGTGCCGGGGCTATTGCTGTTTAGCGTCTTTAGTGATGATCTTAACAAGGAGATTGAGACCACCCCCGCTTAAGTTGCAGATGACACCAAGTTAGGTGAAAGTGTTGATCTGCTGGAGGGTAGGAAGGCTCTACAGAGGGGCCTGGCCAGGCTGGATCGATGGCCTCAGGCCAAGTAGCGACTCGTGTACCTGGGTAACAACAACCCTGTGTATGCTACGGGCTTGGGCTGAGTGGCTGGAAAACTGCTGGGCAGAAACTGACCAGGGTATGTTGGTAAACAACCGGCTGAACTTGAACCAGCAGTGTGCCCGAGTGGTCAAGCAGACCAATGACATCCTGGCAGCAGACCAATGACAGCACTGGTGAGTGCTGGGTTCAGTTTTGGGTGCTGCAGTATAAAGAGGAGTTAATTTTCAAATGTAACCGCAGTGCTGTCAGTCAGAACTCTGGTTTGTTTTTTTCTGACTGTGTAACTTTGGCTGAGGAGCCTTCTTGTGTTTTTCAGGCTCAATGCAATTATAATTACAATTTTGCAAGATCGAAGTGTATTTATCCTTATCAGCAGTAAATTGCTACTGTGTATAAATCAAAGTGGAACTTCCAAATGTTTCTTTGTTTCCTAGGATACTGTGTATTTACTAAAATTCTGTGGTGTTTATTTTTCCCATGAACAGACCTTCCACGAACTAATTTTAGACGTTTATCATTTGATCACTGCAGGTAAGACAGCAAATTTACTTTATCATAATTCAATGATGCATGATAACACTGTTAATGAGGCTGTTAACACTAAACTATTACTGAAGCCAAACTCTTCCAAGATAGTTACTTAACTTGGGTCTGCTACAATAATAATGCAACAAGAATACATCTTTAAGAACTTAAATGATATCTCTACCTTCCATGCTGAGTATTTTCAAAGGTTGGAGCTGTTGGCTCCAATACACAAGTGACAAATTAATTCAGAGAAATTATTTTGTACAGGATCACAGAAACATTCCGGTTGGAAAGGACTTTTAAACACCTCCAGAGCTGGTGACTCAGCCACCTCCCTGGGCAACCCATTCCAATGCCTGATCACTCTTGCTGTTGAAAAAATTTTTCTGATGTCCAGTCTAAACCTATCCAGTTGCAGCTTGAGGCTGTTATTCTATCACTGTTTACCTGTGAGGAGCAACCAACAGCAGCCTATCCACAACACGTAGCTGTAGACAGACGTTCCAGTCTTTTCAAATTTGTGTCCTCAGGACTTGAATTTCCCTGCTCAGAATATGCTTGGTCAGTCACTCATCTCTCTGAGGCAGTGGTTAGATAGATTGAAAGGGTGTTTACGCTGACTTTTTGTTTTCAGAATTTACTGCTTCAGGTGCTGGAGTGAACAAGGGGAGTTAGTTGAAGTGGGTTAGAACTACTTTTGTAAGTTGCATAGTTCAAGTTGCCACCCACTTCTACAAACTACTGGTGTTTGGCTGAAAGCTGCTGGATTATGGAAGCATCCCTAAAAGGAGACACTGAATGTGTTTGCGGTTACCTCCTAGCCCATCTCAGTGCAAACATTTGAGTGTTTCTTCTTGAAGCACAGTCGACTTGCTAGAGGGCAGGGATGCCATCCAGAGGGACCTGGACAGGCTGGAGAGGTGGGCCCAGGCCAACCTCATGAAATTCAGCAAGGCCAAGTGTAAGGTCCTGCACCTGGGTCAGTGCAATCCCAAGCACAAATCCAGGCTGGGTGGCAAATGGCTGGAGAGCAGCCCTGAGGAAAAGGACTTGGGGGTCTTGGTTGATGAAAAGCTCAACATAAGCCAGCAGTGTGTGCATGCAGACCAGACAGCAACCAAGTCCTGGGTTTCATCAAGAGAAGCGTAGCCAGCAAGGCAAGAGAGGGATTCTCCTCATCAGACACTACCTGGAGCACTGTGTACAGTTCTGGAGCCCCCAGCACATGAAGGACGTTGAACTGTTGGAGGAGTCCAGAGGATGCTCAGAGAGCTGGAGCACCTCTCCTATGAGGCCAGGCTATGAGAGTTGGGGCTCTGCAGCTTGGAGGAGAGTAGGCTTCTAGGAGATCTTGTAGTAGCCTTTCAGTATCTGAAGAGGGCCTACAGGAGGGCTGGGGAGGGACTATTTACAAGGTCTTGTAATGACAGGACAAGAAGAAGTGGGTTTAGACTGGCAGAGGAGAGATTGAAACTAGATGTTAAGAAGAAGTTCTTTACAGTGAGGGTGGTGAAACACTGCAATGAGTTGCCCAGGGAAGTCATGGATGCTCCCTCCCTTGAGGTGTTCAGGGCTATGTTAGATGAGGTCTTGAGTGACCTGTTCTAGTGGGAGGCGTCCCTGCCTATGGCAAGGGGTTGGATCTGGATGATCTTTGAGGTCACTTCCAACCTAAACCATTCTGTGATGTTTTGTGCGGGTGAGGCCAAACACACCAATAGATTCAGGTTGCATTACAGCATTGTGTGGCTCCGTGGCTGTGAGCACAGGCAGCTGCATGTCACTCAACTGCTCTAGTTCCTTGCATGGGTTTTGCTGTTAACATAATTTATGTAGAGTCAGGTAGAGGGCATTGTCAACTACTCGGTATTGTCATTGCTATAGCTCTTACTTTAATGTGCAAGGAAACCAGCAAAAATGTTATTTGCTTCTGTCATGATTTACACTTGATTTTGCTAAAAAAAAAAAATGTGCACTTTTTGTTTCCAGTTTGTCTCTGCAGCCATTTGAATACCCAGTTTGCACACCTGATGGGACAGTCTTTGATATACTGTAAGTTCCTGTCTCTGTTTAGCTTTGGTTTTTGTGTTGCTGGAGCAGTTACAGCTATGTAATCATTTGGTCTTAGCAAGCTGCCAAAAATAATCATGCCTATCAGCAGAGATTTCTGTTGGTGCTTGTCATTTTCTACTTTATCCTTTCTCTTTACAGGAGTATTGTCCCTTGGATAAAGAAATACGGAACCAATCCAATCACAGGAGAAGTAAGTAGTGATGGGTGTATCCACATGCTATTTTATACTCAGTTTCCTATTTAATGTGTAGGAAAAACAAATGCCTTAATGAAAGCAAAAGAAGTTGAGTGGGTGTACTGTTTGGAGGGATGATATTTGTGAGATCAGCTTCACTGAAATTAATGTAGAGATTTAGTAGGGATCTTTCTATAGCCCTCCCAAAAAACAAATGGGCTTCTGGATTTGAGAACTGAGATATAATATCTCCTTGCTGTCATCCTGATAATGGTCTTTGTAGTAACATCAGCCTCAGGCTGTGAGTGTGGAAGAAAGAAGAGGGCATTACCTAATTTAATTTCTTTGCATGCAATTGTGAACACTGTGAGAGAGGAAATGTGCAGTTCCCTCAGCCTCCTCCCACCTCGCAGCAGAGGTGTTCCATCTCTCTGATCATTTTTGTGGCCCTCCTCTGGACCTACTCCAGCCGGTCTATGTCCTTGCTGTGTTGAGGACTTCAGAGCTGGATGCAGTACTTCAAGTGAGCTCTCTCCAGACAGAACAAAGTGGCAGAATCACCTCTCTCAATCTGTTTTCTGCGAGAGTGTGAAGCTGTAAAGCACTGGATAAAGATGACGTACTGGAAATATTCAGTTGTTGGAATGACATTTTTTTTCTGGTGTCTTAAGAATACGTTGTGAGGGCACAGAGGGAAATTTGACAGTCTCGTTGTTCCTTGAGCTATTGGAAGTTTGTCTTCCTTTAGTTAAGTGCAGTGTCTTTGCCGAGCACTAGGTGGCAGCCATTGCACAGGGTTGGTGGTGGCTTTGCAGATGGCTCGCGTGGTATGAGATTGCCTTTAAAACATCTTGTGTTTGATTCATGATCTTCCCAGCAAACAGATAAGAGGAAAAGCTAAATACAGGTGCAGCATTCCAAACTCTAAACAGGAACAGGCTGTCTGAGACTCAGTGTCTTCAGTTATAGCAAACTGCAGGTGTGTTTATGTGATGGAGAGATGACTAAAGGTCTTCCTTCAAACATGAAGAGGCAAATGTGTTGTTGAACAGGAATGGAATTACAGCTATTGCCTTTGTTTTCACAGCCTCCCACCACCTTGCTGCTTTATGCATTTGTTGGGAGTTTTGGGGTGTTGCCAAAGACTTTGTTTTTTTCACTCCAAACAGCTCCATGGTGCCTGTTCTCATTTCAGTCTATGAACCATGATATGGTTTAAAGTTATTTCAGGTAAATTCTAAACAAGAAGTGTAATGTGTCTGTGGTCTTGTGTAATTACAAGAGAGAGGGAGAGCGTGCAGAAGGGACTTGGTGAACCATTAATGCTCAAATAAAATCTGGCTGATGGTGGAGTCATCATCCCTGAAGGTGTGTTGACCTGGTGCTTGAGGACATGATTTAGTGTTGACCCTACAGTGCTGATTTGAACTTTGACTGGGTGATCTTGAAAGTCTCTTCCAACCAAATATGTGGTTCTGTGATCTGTTAGCTTACTCCGATTTGTGCTTTTGTACCTGATTTGCAGTGTACCTCCAGCTCTCCTCAGAATGCATCCTCTCTCCTTTGGAATACTCTGTGTAGGGAACCTTTTCTTCTTTCCTGTTATGTAGTAGTGGGCTTGTGCTGTACAGCTCTGTCCTCCACAGGGTGAACGTGATCCAAACCACTTGGAAGAAAAAGAAAGGAAATGCTTGCTGTCCAGAACAGCACATAGCCCTGCTATGTCCAGCCCTGTGAAACTGTAAATTGAAGAATGGGGCTGAAGGAAGTGTTTCTTAGATGGCTTGCTCTGATGTTTGGAAGGAGACAATAGTGTTGGGCAGGAAGGGGATGGGGGTACTGGGGTAGGTGGCAGAGTAAGTCAGTGAGTTGATCCTGGTAGTCTGTAGACTGTAATGCCCTATATTTAGTTTATCACTCTGTCCGCATCTCCTGTTACTTGCTCCCTCATTGTGGAAACTAGAAAATGTTTTCTGTATTGAGTTGGTGACTTTACAGAAACTCAGGACTCTGGGGCTCCAGGGAGACCTTATGGTGGCCTTTCAGTACCTGAAGAGGGCCTACAAGAAAGCTGGGAAGGGACCTTTAACAAGGGCTTATAATTATAGGAGAAGGGGCAACGGCTTTAAGCTTGAGGAGAGTAGATTTAGACTACAAATGAGGAAGAAATTCTTTACAGTGAGGGTGGTGAGATACTATATCACATTGCCCGAGGAGGTTGTGGATGCCCCCTCCCTGGAGATATTCAAGGTCTTGAGCAACCTGCCCATGACATGGGGGTTGGAACTAGGTGATCTAAAGATCCCTTCCAACGCAAACCATTGGATCTTTGAATTGAGCTGCATTTCCTGTAGTGCTGTAGTTTATGTGGTGACTTGAGGTGACTTCCCACAGACTGATGGTCCGTCATTAGTGATGAGACACTGGAGAATTTTTCCTTTTTTTTTTTTTAATCCTAAAGGTTAAAAATTATAATTAAATCCTTTGTGGCTTGTGCTTGTGTTGTTATGGTTTGCTACAGGGCAAACATTTTAGAGAAGTCAGTAGGCTTCTTGGAAAGGGCATTGTTAATGGTGAACTCTTGGTACTCACTAATTCTGTCTTATTTCTGAAGTGGATCCCTTGGTGGAGTTTTGGAGAACCTTGCAATCATTTATATATTTATCTTCACAGTGCTCCCAGAGGGTAGGACTGTGCTAGTCTTTTATTAATTAGATGTTTCTGAACTGATCTGCAAGTGATTTTTCTGAGTATTCTGAGTCCAATATTGGCCCAGCCTTCCTTTTCAAAGAAGTGTGGCAATGTCAAGGTCACAGTTATTCTTTGATACATTAAAAATATTTTATATATTTTTCATTTCCTTCACTGTACACCCTCATGGTTTGTAGGTTGTTTGGGTTTTTTTCTTGCTTTTCTGCTGAGGAGCAGTATGGGCACCAAGATCCATTTAAAAGGAAGAAATCACCATTGGATTTTGTCTGGAGTTTGTCATGTGCACTTCAATCTACTCTACTAAGACCTCACCTGAAGTAATACCTCCAGCTCTGGAGCCCTCAACACAGGAAAGACATGGACATGATGGAGAGGGTCCAGAAGAGGGCCATGAAAATGATCAGGGGCTTGGAGCACTTCTGCTGTGAATACAGGCTGGGGGAACTGGGTTTGTTCAGCCTGGAGAAGAGAAGGCTTCAGGAAGACCTAATAGCAGCCTGCCAGTACCTGAAGGTACAAGAAGACTGCAGAGGGACTGTTTCGAAAGACCATCAGTGATAGGATGAGGGACAATGATTTGAAATTAGAGGAGATTTAGATTGGGTGTTAAGGACAAGGGATGTGGAACACTGCAACAGGTTGTCCAGGGAGGCAGTTGAGGCCCCATCCCTGGAGATATTCAAGGTCAGGCTCAAAGAGGCTCTGAGCAACGTGATCTAGTGGAGGTTGTTCCTGCTGACTGTAGGGGGTTGGACTGAGTGACCTATGGAGGTCCCTTCCAACCCAAACCATTCTATGATTTGAGAAAGTGGCTTTTGATTTTTATTCCTCTGCCTCCCCTTTTAATAATGTGACTGGTAAAAAAGGCTTATGTTACTATACCAATAGTTTTGGAAGAAACAGTGCATCTCTTGCAGCTGAACTACAGCTTGTCAGGTGGCTTTGGCTTGATT
>VWZE01020946.1:743522-780759 GCA_013396675.1 Eubucco bourcierii | reverse complement strand
TTTTGGTCATCTTTGTGAGGATACAGCCCTAGATTGTGTTTACACTAAAACTGCATCAAATAAAGAGAAAAGTCACAGTTGGCTCGTTCCTTTTTACTGAGAACAGCACTTTGGCTTCTTGGGCTTGCACATAGTTGCAGGCTTGCCAGACTATTTCATGTAGCATTGGTATGACAGCAGTGACCAGCATGCCCACATGCATCTACCAGCTGGGCTCAGGAGTACCTGCTTCCAAGAAATGAGATTGGTCAGAGCGTGTCTGGTCTGTTGGAATCTCAGATCTGAACAGATGATAGATCTGCATGAAAGTAGCAGCCTGCCTTTTGACAGAAATTTCATGGGAATTGTTCTTTGTGCATGGATCTGTTTGTTCTATGTGGGCTGAGCTATTTTGCTCCTTTGTATTGTAGTGTTTCTGGTATAAATACCTACTTCTTTCATTCTGGTTCAATAACATTCTAACTGCATGTGGGCAGGCCAGATTATTATGGAACACTTCAGCTCCATTCAAGATTTGCTCTGTATATCCTTGGGCAAATGTCTCTCTTCCCCTGTCTCAGAAATAGCTCTGATCTTTGTCCCTTGTTCCTTGCCCCTTTTATTCTGTAGGCATTTAGTTCTTTTGGACAGTTGAAAATCAGTTCATCTCTGGTGTTTGCTCCTAAGGCGTTGGTCCAGAGTCAGTTTGGTGACTGTTTTAAGTGCTTTTAAATGCTTACAAAGGGCTCACTGCTCAGAGCAGACTGAAATCTGTGTGTCTCCAGATCCTGTGTAACCCAGAGAGGCAATCCCTATGACAAGGGCCACATGCAGATGCGTGGGTGTCGCCTATATGTGTCTTGAATGGCAAGCAAGGTTCAGACAAGTTAATTGAGCTGAGGCTTAACATATGCCTCAGAGTCAAGTTAAGGGGCTTGGAACCAGATGATCCTTATGGTCCCTTCCAACCCTGACTGATTCTGTGATTCTAAGAGAGCTGCAGATACTGTGTGATGCATATGACTGGAAGTCACATTTCTGGCCCAAATGAGGCAAGGCACAATTTGTGTTGTGCTTGGTCTCATGCAAGGTTAGGATTCAGACATACAGGGCAGAGAAAACCTTTTATTAAGTGTCACCAGGATTTAGCTTCTTGTTAGGTAAAATAGGAAAATTTTCATAAATGCTGAGGGTTTTTTGTTAGGGTTGGGAAAGCCTTTTGCCTGAGCTGCCTCTGAAGATAGCTGTAAAAATGAGTCTGGGCCATGTAAAGAAGGAATAGAAGGCAGAGTCATTGACATGGAAAATAAGGACTAACCTTGAAGTTGGAAGACTGAAAATCTCTGACTTGCCCCAGTAGGACATCTACCTTCTTAAAAGAGAAAGCTGTACCCTAAGTTTTACTCTGTGTACAAGATAAATATTTGCTGTTGTTCTCCTGCACTCTTAATCCTGTATTTACCAAACCAAAATGACTTGGGGTGAGATTCTGTCTAAGATGATCAAATAACTTGCAGCAGTACAGGTGCCTGCCTCACGCAGTAAACCTGTCTGATCCATGCTTTGAAAGCACCTAGAGATGCACATCTTGTACTTGCAACAGCCTGCAGCAATGACAGGGCTGGGAGCAGACACCTTCTCACTCCAGCACTCCAGTGCCCTATTCCAAATCACTTGTTTGAAGTAAGGTTGGTAAGGTGATGGTTACCTGAAAAATTACAGGCACTTTCAAAACCAATAACTTCTTATCCTCAAAAGAAAAAAAAAATGCAACCATGTCTCTTGAGAACTTTGGGAAGTCATTCTCAAGTATGTTCCTTGCATGGTTATTAGCTAATTCCTCTCCCAATTCTTGGTGGCTGTTGTTTCTTACTCTTATTGTGAAAAGATTCATAGACTCATTCATAGAATGGTTTGGATTGGAAAGGACCTCGAGGTCATCTAGTTCTAGCCCCTTCTGTGGCCAGGGACACCTTCCACTAGACCAGGCTGCTCAAGGACTCATCCAGCCTGTCTTCGAACACTTCCAAGGAGGGAGCATTTGAGAGCTCCTTGGGCAACCTGTTACAGTGTCTCTCCACTCTCACTGTAAAGAATTTCTTCCTAATAGCCAGTCTGACTCTCCCCTCAAGCTTCAATCTATTCCCTCTTGGTCTATCGCTACAAGTCCTTGTAAAAAGTCCCTTCCCGGTTTTCTTGTAGACCGCCTTCACCTGGAAGGCTGCTCTAAGGACTCCCCAGAGCCTTCTCCAGGCTGAACAGCCCCAGCTCTCTCAGCCTGTCCCCACAGAGGAGGTTGTCCAGCTCTCTGATCATCTTTGTGGCCCTCTTCTGGACCTGCTCCAGCAAGTCCATGTCCCTTTTATGCTGGGGGGCACCAGAGCTGCACTCAGAACTGGACAGATGGTTTCTTTTCAGTTTGATCAACTAATTTCCAGTCAGTCTCATGGAAATGGTTGCTGGCCTTACAGTGAGAGAAACCTGCTTACTAGGTTAATGGAGAAGATCTGGAGATTATGTTGTTACTTCTGAATTCAGTAATCCCACTTGAAAAATGAACCAACAACCTCACAGCACCTCTTGGTTTTTTTTATTTGTTTTTTTTTTTTTTTTTTAACCACTAAAAAAGTATTTGGCTGCCTAAATAAGGGAAATCCTCCCTGAAAGGGCTGCAGAAATTAGAGCAAAGGTGAAACTTCCTTTAACATAAAAGCAGCTTTATTACGTACATGTTTTGAAAGCACAGATACAGAATTGGGAAGCACTGACAATTGTTTCTTCACTGAAGAAGTGAAATATAATAATTGCAAGATTCTGAATAAAGAAACTGCAGCATGTCAGGAGTGTGGGAAATGTCAGGTACTGTAGGGACAGGTGTTGGAGTACAGGGTAAGTTCCAACCAGGACTTCATAATTCACTACAAATTGCCCCTCCATCTATCAAATAATCAGCACTGGGGCTGTGTATTTTGAGAATGGATTCTTGTCAGTGGGTTGCATGAGTTTCACACATTGATGAGTCAGAGGTGTTGAGATCAAGATCACAAACAAAACTCACCCAGCACTAAGCTGAGTGGAATGGGCCCCAGTCCTGAACTAGGGAGGGGACAAGTTCAAATTTTACATGACCCATGGCTACATTGGCAGTGACAGTGCCCCTTAACTTAGTTCCTATGGCCTGTGTGATAATTTACTGCAGATTCCTGCTTTAATTGTGTTATTCCAGGTGTGTTTTTAGATAATGAGCAGCAAATAATGGATGTCATCAGACAAAGATCTATGGTTTGAAGGGGACCTCTTTCACACCAGCATAGCAATAGCTGCTGTTGGAATACATTATCAGGGAAATGTAATAGCTGCAGATAATACTCAATGGTATTTGTTTTCATAGTGCTTGTCTAGACCTTTCTGTAATGTGGTGGTAATAGTGCCTCAGGATTTAGATCATAGGATTATAGAATGTTAGGGGTTGGAAGGGACCTCCAGAGATCATTGGATCCAACCCCCATGCCAGAGCAGCATTACCAAGGGCAGGCCACACACGAACGAATCCAGGTGGGCTTTGAGAGACTTCACAGCCTCTCTGGGCAGCCTGCTCTGGTGTGCTGTCACTTTCACTGTAAAGAAGTGTCTCCTCAGGTTGAGGTGGAGCCTCCTGTGTTCCGGCTTGGCTGTCACAAGGCACCACAGGAAAGAGCTTGGCACCCTCATCTTGACACTCACCCCTCAGATATTTATAGATGTTGATAAAATCCCTCCTCAGCCTTCGCAAGACTATGGATGCTCCTCTAAAGATGACATACTGCAGCAGGAGTCAGAATTTCCATGTGACTTTCCATCTTTTGAAAAGTTTTCTTGACTCTTGCTGTTTCCAAAGAGATTGTCATTACTCTGAGCATTTTCATTTATCATCTAGATACAAAATACGGAGTGCAAAATGTTCTGAGTTAGACTACCTCTACATCAGTTTTCCATATCTAGAATGCTGGGATTGTCTAAGAGCAAAAGAGTTTGACCAATGGAGATACTTTTCATTATGTGGAAAAATTCAGTGGGGAGATGTATCATGGAATCCTAGAATGGTTCTGTTTAGAAGGGACTTCAGAGATCATCTGTCCAACCTCCCTGCCATGGGCCGGGACACTTCTCAACTAGATTCAACTGCTCAAGGCCTCATCCAACTTGGCCTTGAACTCCCCCATGGAGGAGGCATCCACAACCACCCTGGGCAGCCTGTTCCTGAGTTTTCCTTCAGCACCAGAGCATAGCACCTGAAATCCAAATAGTCTGCTATGTGTTCTCCTTGGAGCTTTGGAAATGAGCGATTATTTAGGTGGATCAGTAACTTAAGGTCTCATTTGGCTGTAGCATAGGAGACATATAAATGAGACTTGATTTTTCTCCGGAGAACACTTTTCACATCCTTGTCAGAAGGAGCCAGGACATTTTCAACTTTGAAATTCAAAGTGTATTTCTTTGTCTAATGCAGCTTGGTTAAGTCTTCAAATATTGCATAGGTTTAAATGTTAATCGCTCCCTTTTCCCCCCCTTTTGTTCAACTTGCCATATTTTTTCCTTTACGTTTGAAGTAGAGAGTTTTGTTCTTGTTTATTTGTAAGAAAAGTTGCAGTGGGGGGTGAAAATATAGTCTTGTTCTGGGTGAGTAATAGCTTATTACAGAGCAGAGAACAAAGCTTACAGAAATAAAACCAAGGGCAGCTTTGTTGCTGAAAAAATTGTTCAGACAAACCCAGCTTAGTTGGTTTTCGTGTGTGGCAGAAAGAAGGCTGAAATATCAGGAACAGGCAACTGGAAGGCTCTGAGGTCTTTGGTTCTTTCAGAGTCAGCTCTGCAGGCTGTGTGCTCTGTCTTGAACTCATATTTACTTTCTTCCTGCTATGACTGCCAAGAGGCTCTTCTGATGATTTCTCATCTGTAAATTTTGGGCTTGACCAGCTTAGTCTTGTTTGTGTATGTGCCAGAACTGGTCTTTTCTCTGTTAATGTTTACAGCTGTGTATTTGATACAGAGGACTTCAATGGTTTCTTGACATTGTCTTGCTGAGACTTGTGTTTCGCTGTCAGATGTTCTTCTTGCCTTTAAGTTCTCTGTACCCTAAATGGTCTCATTCCTTCTCTGCATCTGCTTCGTTTTATTTTATCTCCTTTGAGCAGAGCTAATCTTCATAATAAATGGGTGAATGCCTGGTACAGTGGAAATATTTTCTAATCTCTTCCTGCAATACTTGGATATATTACACATGATAGTGTAAGACAGAAAACATTTTCAGTCCATGTGCTGAGATAGGAGGGTTGCTTTCAGAAAGTGATCATTTGTTTTCTCTTGATAAGTTGGGACATTTCAGAAGCAACCACTTAGAAGTTAAGTCAGAATTATCCAGGATGAGATTTTACTTCCAGCTGAATGGTGCTGCCTCTAATTCTGTGACCTATAGCACCCTTTCAGGCACGAGTGGTTACAGCCATCAGCATTAAACATCTGTCTCCAGGTGCAGAGGCCCTCTGTCTGGGGGCAGCAGACACAGGCTGCTGCTCAAATGCTTGGAATCCACTTTGAGCAAGATGAACTTTTCAATATGCAGCAACTGAACTGTGTCGTCTTACCTCATTTGCTTCAGGAATTATTAGCTTTTAGTCAACAGTCTAAATGAGTTAATATTTGACTAGTGACCATAAATTTTCGAGACCCCCTGGATAGAAACATATGAGGACATGATTCCTACCTAAAGGAATGACCAGAAATTTTGTACGTTGTAACTGAAAATGGTCATAAAACACAAGAGGGGCAAGAGGATGAAGGTCTCTGTGAGGCTGCTGACCTGGCATATGTCTCATTTTTGTTGGGTTTTCTGAAGCTGTCTTACTCTCCTGTGTTGCGAATACCTGGATGGTTGGTTGTTTCTTGTCCAGAGTTCATGGATTCGTAAAATGGTTTGGGTTGGAAGGGACCTTAAAGATCCTGCCATAGGCAGGGACAAGTTTCACTAGCCCAGGCTGCTCAAGGCCTCATCCATCCTGGCCTTGAACACCTCCAGGGAAGGAGCATCCCTGGGTGACCCAGTTTACTGTCTCCTCATCCCCACTGTACAGAATTTCTTCCTAATGTCCAGTCTTAAATCTGTCCTCCTAAAGCTTACAGCCATTGTCTCCCGTCTTGTATCTGTGTTTTACAGCAGTGTACGCAGCAACACTGAGTTAACCTTTATCAGTTCCCTGTATGGTGAGAAAACAATGAGAATCAAGATGAGCTTTGGCTAGACTTATCATCCAAGTCCTTTATCAAAAGTTGCTGTTTAAAACCCTCTGGCATTGTGAGTCACTGGCCAAGCTGCTGGACCTTCTTTGCACCTTGAAGAAGGCGATTGTGGTGGTGCTGGGCAGGCAGTGTTTTGTCCAGTAAGCCAGCTGTAGGCACAGGCAGATAAATGTATCTAGCATTATTCCTAATGCATTATTTCCCTTACAGCAAGAAAAGAAGTCTTTGCATCTAGGTTTTACAGACTGAACAGATGGTCTCCTTTTTTCCCTCTTCCATGTTTTGATGGTAGTGTGCACATTGGCTGGGGTTTTGACTGTGACACTTAAAAAAGCTAGCAGCTGTGAAACTCTCTAGCCTTAAATGAGGTGCAGCAGGAGGTTTCCCACGGATCCTTACTTGCCTGCTTTTCACTAAAATTGGAGGGTTGCTTTTTGATGCTTCTGCAAAGCTTTTGGTTGGTTTTTTTTGGTTTTTTTTTTTTTTCAGAAACCATGTTGCATTTGGCTGTGGGTCTCTGGATTGGTAGACTGCTGACTTCATTAAGGTTGCAGGTTTAATCTTGCATGTGAAACTACCTTTTTCTCGTGGTAATTTCAGTTACTGTGCTTTTCCGTTGAGCAGCATTATTGCTAGGATCTGTGAATCCTGTGTGTTAGCAAGCATATCTTTATGATTCTCTGGACAAAGCTTTGGTGACCATATGGTGTCAATTTAATTAAAATTTAAATATGGAAATACAGTGGCCTGGAACTGGGAAATGAAGGATCTTTTGTGTCCATGTCCATACTAGTTCAGTTGTAGATGAAAGCTGCAGTTAAAACAGCATCTTCATACAAAATGTGATTGGAAGTTATTACTTTAGCATTTGGTAGACAGCTGTCCACAAGATAAGTGTCTGGACCTTTTACTCTTGAGCTGAACATAGAAACAATGTCTTTAGGCTGTTCTGGTGTAGAATCATGGGATGGTAAGGGACCTCAAGGATCATCTAGTTCCAACCCCCTGCCATAGGCAGGGACACCTCCCACTAGTACAGGTCAATCAAGGCCTCATCCAACCTGGCCTTGATTTGAACACCTCCAGGGAGGGAGCAGCCACAACTTCCATGGGCAACCTGTTCCAGTGCCTCACCACCCTCACTGTAAAGAACTTCCTCCCAACATCCAGTCTAAATCTCCCTTCTGCCGGTTTAAACCCATTGCCCCTCATCCTGTCATTACAAGACCTTGTAAATAGTCCCTCCCCAGCCTTCCTGAAGGCCCCCTTCAGATACTGGAGGGCTACTATCAGGTCTCCTGGAAGCCTTTTCTTCTCCAGGCTGAAGAGCCCCAACTCTCTCAGCCTGTCGTCATAGGAGAGCTGCTCCAGCCCCAGTATCTTGGCTGCTGACTCCAAATTCTTCACAGAACTATAGAAAGGCTCAGATTGGAAGGGACCTTAGAGATCATCTACTCCAACCTCTGAGTCATAGGCTGGGACACCTCTCAACTAAACTCAGCTGCTCAAGGCCTCATCTACCTGGCCTTGAACACCTCCAGGGAGGAGGCATCCACAACCTCCCTGGGCAACCTGGTCCAGAGTCTCACTACTCTCATACTGAAGAACTTCTTCCTAAGATCCAGTCTGACCCTACCCTCCCTCAGCCTTCAAATCATTTCCCCTTGTGCCACTCCTAGACACCCTTACAAAAAGTCCCTCTGCAGCCTTCCTGTAGGATCCCTTTAGCTATTGGAAGGCAGCTCTAAAGTCCCTCTGGAATCTTCTCTTCTCCAGGCTGAGCAACCCCAGCTCTCTCAGTTTATCCTCATAGCAGATGTGTTCCAAGCCTTGGATCATCTTTGTGGCCTTCCTCTGGACACACTGCAGCAGCTCCATGTCCTTCTTATGCTGGGGAGACCAGAATGGGATGCAGTATTCAAGGAGGGGTCCTAGCAGAGCAAGGGGTTGAAATCCCTTCCCTTGCCCTGCTGACGTCTTGATGCAACCCAGGACGTGATTTGCCTTCCATGCTACATGAGGGCACTGCTGGCTCCTGTTGAACTTCTCCTTGGTCAGTACACCCAAGTCTCTTTCTTCAGAGCTACTCTCAATGCAACATTAAACTACACCCAACCTTATCTTGTTAAAACAGTGCTGATGTTTCCCATCACGTTCCTATACTGTAGACTCGCTGAGGATTTCCAATGCCTTTTGTCAACCCTGTACCCATGTGCAAGATGTGAAATAACTAACATTGTACGTGGAGTTATTGCAGTAGTAGTTATTTGATTCTTCTTCCCATATTTCTGGAAGGTTTTATAGTAGGGAAAATTTTGAGAGGGTGCCTTAAAATCATAGAATCATAGAATGGTAAGGTTGGAAGGGACCTCAAGGATCATCTAGTTCCAACCCCCTGCCATAGGCTGGGACACCTCCCACTAGTACAGGTTACTCAACCTGGCCTTGAACACCCCCAAGGAGGGAGCAAAATGTGGAGATGTGTGCAAAGGATAACAGATCTCATCTGTAAGGAAACTGAAGAACCTAACAGAAGACTGTCTTGCTACTTTCAAGATAAATTTGGTACTTGGTAGGCAACATTGTGCTTTATTATTTTGTTTGGATTTCTCTTTTGTTTGAGGTAACTCTGTGTTGCTTGTTTTGGTGACATGAGAACCTCCCAAATGTCTGCACCACCACTGCATCATTGAATCCTAGAACTATTTTGCTTGCAAGAGACCTTTCAGATCATCAAGCTCACTGTTACGCCAGCACTGCCAGGTTACCACTGAACCATGTGTCTCAGCTCCACATCTACACATCTTCTAAATACCTCCAGAAATGGTGACTCCCCTACTTCCCTGGACAGCCTGTTTGAGTGTCTCACAACCCTTTTGGTGAAGAAGCATTTCCTAATATCAAACCTAAACTTACCCTAGCACAACTTGAGGTGCTGGGCACCCTGCTCTAGTTGGAGGTGTCTCTGCTCACTGCAGGACCATTAGACAAGATGATCTTTGAGGGTCCCTTCCAACCCAATGGAATCTGTGAATCTTTCCTCTTGTCTTTTTGCTTGTTACTTGAGAGAATAGACTGACCCCCACCTCACTCTAACCTCTTTTAGGTGGATGATTTTGTCCTTGTGTTGCCAACCGGACATGACATATTAATTTTTCCCTATGATAGCTTCCTTGTGTGCTCCTGCCAGAGCCCCTTCAGAAGTGTCCAGTCCCCAAGTGTTGAAATTTTAACACTGACTCAGTTCCTGTTGATAGAGTGGGAAAGTCTCTATTTACTAAACACAGCTCTTGCTGCACATGACCATCTCTACCCATGTGTGGACTGAGAATCAAACGATCCAGTTTTGATTGCTTTTCAGGCTGATTCGTATCCAACAGGGTCAGAGCCTCATTAACAAGAAGAACATGCAGCCACAGAGCAAAGAGATTCAGAGAGTGTAACTAATTGATGCACAGGGATTGTAGGTCATACCTCCATGAGGCACCCAGCAATGACAGAGGATGATTTAATTTGAAGCAATCGGCACGCTCCATCCTGAGCTGCCACAGTGCCCCACTAATAACCTCTGCCTGGGGTATTGATAAAGGATGCTGCCCTTTGGGATCCCGCAGGAGCCAGTGCTGGCAACTGAGGGAGAGGAGCAGTGGGGGCTTCTCACTGTTGCAGGAAAGTAGGTCATGGCCAAAAGTAGCCTTGGCTGCCTTTGTGGAAGTGTGCCTGAGAGAGAGGAGTCAGATGAAAAAAGAGCTCGCGAGGGTTCTGCGTTTGCTTTCTCAACCTTTGCATCGTGTGGAGCAGCTGGCAGTGCTGCTGTGAAATGTGTCTGCTTTCCAGCATCTTTGCAGCAAATATTTTTAGAAGTGAATGTGCAGCTCTGCTTTCTGCTTAGGGGAAGTGGTGGATGCTTGTGGCCTTTGGTTTTTCTTAAGAATGTAGCATTTTAATGAGATCAGATGGTTTTGATAAATGTTGCTTTTCCCTGGCTTTCTTTACTGGCACTTGGCTGCAGCTTTATGGGGGGGGGAGGGGGGGGGTGTTGGGAAAACTCAGGTGGGAAATACATTTGATCATGACAAAGAACTTCTTTACTGTAAGGGTCATGGAGCACTGGAACAGGCTCCCCAGAGAGGTTGTGGAGTCTCCCTCTCTGGAGACTTTCCAGCTCTGTCTGAATGTGGTTCTGTGTGACCTGCACTAGATTCTGTGGTCGTATGTATGCAGTATGTGAACTCTCAATTTAAGAAAAATGTTGAAGTGCTGAATGTGTCCAGAGAAGGACACCAAGGCTGGGGAAGGGGCTGAAGCACAACCCTGTGAGGAGAGGCTGAGGGAGCTGGGGTTGTTCAGCCTGGAGAAGAGAAGGCTCAGGGGAGACCTCATTGCTCTCTAGAACTACCTGAAGGGAGGTTGTAGCCAGGTGGGTTGGTCTCTTCTCGCAGGCAAGCAATGACAGAACAAGAGGGTGCAGTCTCAGGTGGTGCCAGGAGAGGTTTAGACTGGATGTTAGGAAGAAGTTCTTCACAGAAGGAGTGGCGTTGGAATGGGCTGCCCAAGAAGTGGTGGAGTCACTATCCCTGGAGGTGTTTAAAAGGAGACTGGATGAGGCACTTAGTACCATGGGTTAGTTATTTAGAAGATATTAGGTGATAGGTTGGACTCAATGATCTTGAAGGTCTTTTCCAACCTGGTTAATTTTGTGATTCTCTCTTTTGCTTTATGAATAATAAGAAATACATAAACCCAAGTATTTCAAGTCATTTTAGGATTCATTCCCTCCTCCTATCTCTTTCCATGAAACCTGGCACCTGTTTGTGGCTTAATGGTGATTTCCATGGCAACAAACTGTGATGGTACTTGGAAAGCTTTGCCTTTTGATGGAGCATAAATAAAGGCAGATTCACCCACGTGCAAAATAACCCTGTTTTCATGTGAAATTAAGAACTTGAGAGGAAAACAATATATGACACAGGCTTCCTGTGTTGTAGTCTGTCATAGTTTACTGTGTAATGTGTTGGTCTTTCTAAACTGGACCCACTGGGAGTCCCAGTGTATGTATGGACTGGACTCCCTCCTCTGCAGCTGCCTGATCCTGCAGCTTGGTCTTGGGCACTGTGCTGCCTTTATAGGCCGTGGCAATCCTTGTCATTGCCTGATTTTGCTGTTTTGGTGCTCCAAAGATTTCCTTTGACTGTATCCTTCTCTTGTTTTGCCATGCGTTAAGAGCTGCCATTCAACTTCTCAAAATACTTCTGAGGAGTTGTCCTAATTATATTTCCCTCACATATTTTCTCCTATGCAACTCTCAGTTGCTTTCCATCCCTTTTCATAAATGCATTGCACAAGCAGCATCCTTTAGCAGTTGTGGGAAACTTCCTGATATGGCATGGGAGTGCTTGGGCACAAAGCTGTTGCCAGCTGAGCCAAGGCACAGAGCTACTCCAAAGGGCATGAGCTGGCATGCTGAGGTCACTTCTTCAACACAAACTTGAGAGGAGACCAGGCTATGCAACAAAAACCTGTAACACTCATACAGCACTTCAGGATGGAGCTCTCATCCAGGAGGAGGGCTCCTGACAGTTGTGTGTGAATACCTCCCATATGAAAATGACTATTTTTTTAATTTTCTCTTGACATACAAGACTGCACAAGTGCTGGTCTCAGTGGGGAGCAGAAACCAGCATGAGGAACTGATGCTGACAGCTAACCTTTTCCCATGTTATGGATTGATGTGACCAGAAATACCACCCTCTTTCCTTGGGTACAGAATAAGAGACCAAGGGCTTGGCAGCACTTCTAAAAATGCATCATACGATGACAGATGAAGCTGTGTATGAAGCTTTTGCTGCCTTCAAAGTCCTCTCAGCAGTCTACTCTGCCTTTTCCACCCCATTTCTGTCACAATATAAATCTGAATCTTCAGTCATGCTAAACTGTGTCTTAGGGAAGTGTTTCCCATTTTTGTGTAAAGGCTCATATGTTTTGAGGATCATAGAACGTTAAGCGTTGAAAGGGACCTCAAAAGATAGAGTCCGCCCCCCCTGCCAGAGTACGATCACCTAGGGCAAGTCACACAGGAACACATCCAGGTGGGTTTTGAATATCTTCAGAGAAGAAGAAGACTCCACCACCTCTTTGGAGAGTCTGCTCCAAGGCTCTGGCACCTTCACAGTGAAAATGTTTTTCCTTATGTTCACATGGAACCTTCTCTGCTCCAGCTTACACCCATTGCCTCATGTCCTGTCACTGGACATCCCTGAGCAGAGCCTGGCTCCATCCTTCTGGCATTGCCCTTCACACCTTTATAAACAAAAATGAGGTCAGCCTTCAGCTCCTCCAAGGTAGAGCCCCAGCTCCCTCAACCTTTCATCATAAGGGAGGTGTTCCATTCCAGTGTCTTTGTGGCTCTGTGCTGGGCTCTATCAAGCAGTTCCTTGAAGTCCTTCTTAAACCGAAGGGCCAGAACTGGACACACAATTCCTGATGTGGCCTCATCAGGGCAGAGCAGATGAGGCTGAAAACCTCTCTCAACCTACTAACACAGCCCTTCTAATCCTCCCCAAGGTACTGTTTGCCTTCGTGCCACAAGAGCTTGTGGTCATGCTTCTGTCCACCAGGACCTTTAGGTTGCTTTCCCCTATGCTGAAGCTTGCCAGGAAGATCATTCAGAGGCCTTCCTCTAAGTTATTCATGCTTCCAGGGGTTGTATTTCTCAAGAATCTTTTTCAGGAACATAATTTTTGGGCTGTTGCACAACATGTGCCCAGATGGATGCTGCTTTGTGTTAATAAGTTGTTTAGGTTGAACAGATTTGTCCAGGATCATATGTTCATTTTGGCAACTCTGCTATTTCCCTCCTACTTCTTGAGTAATTTTTTTCACGTAAGAAGAAATGAAATGAATAAAACTCTGCCTTCACTTAGTCATTTTAGAAGCTGTCATTGCCTTTGTCTGCTCTCTTTCTTCGTGCTCCAGCAGTGTGTGGGGGGGTTGAGTTTGGAGGTTTTGGGTATCCACTTAGGGAAAAAGAGCAACACTGGTTTGCCATTGCCTGACTAAATATAACCTAGCGTGGCCACTTTCGCCCCTTCCTGTCTTATTGTTAGTAGCCCTCGTTGCTTTTCTTGCTCATAAATGAGAGGTGGTTACCTTTCTGGTAGCAAACAATCCTGCCAGTTGGCTGAAAGCAGTCTGAGAATTGCAACCTTCTAAATGAATGAATCCAGCTGTCACAATGTGTACTCCTTGAACCAAGAACGTGAATTTTAATTAGGCAGAAGTCCAATGACTTCATTTCTCGTGATTTTGTTACCACTTTTTGCCATAATGATTGAAGGAGCAGCATTGCCACTGCAGCTGGCAGATCTCCACTCCTGTCTGTTTATAAAGAACTGTCTGGGTTATAAAAACCTCCTTAATCTGTTCAGGTGCCTGTTTTGAGAAGAGAATCCATTGTTTCTTTTAAAAGGCCTCTGCACTGTGTGCTTTTAAGGATCAGTTTGGCAGCAAAACCATCTCTGACAGCTGATATAATCAAAGGGTTGGTTGGTTGGTTGGTTCGGGGTTTTGGTTCTTTTTAAATACATCTGAGATCCTGACTTAGTTCTGCAGCTTGCTGGGATGGACTTTGTCTCTGTTTGGGTGCCTCACTTGAGTGCTAGCTGACTGGTGGGGTGATCCGAGTGGTGGTATGCCCCGTCGTGCCAGCAGCATGCCCAAATCACATCCTGGCTCTGTGAAATGACTGGCATTCCTGGGCCTGCCCTGTCATGTTACCAAAGGCTCGCTGGTGCTTCAGGTGTGCTTGAAACTTTCATGTCTTGAGGAAGGCTTGGGGCGGGGGAAGGGAGCAGCCTGATCATCCAGCAGTGTTTGCCAGCCTGATAGCTCTTCCCTTCCCATGTCAGAAAGCCCCTCCAGAGCAAGGGCAGCAGAACAATGATGCAGATGTTCTTCTGAAGAAGCCTCGGAGAGAAGGAGCTTAGTCTGTGGTGTCCTCTCTAGAGACGGAGAATATTATCCCAGCTTCAGCTACCATTCCAGTTCCCTCTTCTATGGAGCTGCTGTCTGGGAATTAAGTGCCTAAAGGGTCCTCCTGGGACTCTCATCATCACCCCAGGTTCCTCTCCAGAGAATCTGTGCCTCTGTTTCTCTTCATTATAGGTAGTTATCCTGTGGGCTCTGCTACCCATTTCCTGAGATGAAAGAAAGATTTGAGTTACTTCAGAAAAGACAGTGAGCTTGATTGCCAGAATAGTTTGCTGGCTTTATGACTATCATCAGACAACTCCTTTCTGAGTTGTCACTTCTGATGAGCAGCAATGATCTTGGCCTCTTAGAGCTTCATTCCAACTCCCCTTTCAGTTGTGCAACTTCTCAAGCTGCTCCACTCAGGGTAGGACTGTCCTGTGTCCAACTACAATGCTGAAAGTAAACCTCTCCCAGTTCTCAGGCTCTGTGAGCCTTGCTTTTGTGGGCTAGTTGTGACTTAAATTCCCAGGGTTCTGATGATTCAGACGACTTGCATTATATTATTAGTAAATTATGTACTATTAAAATCCTAGCAGTGATGTTAGAGTTCCCTTTTATTTCCATGGTTTGATTCTGGTATGATTAATTATTTCTTTTTTATTGCTTCATTTTCTTTAGAAACTGGATGCCAAATCACTTATAAAGCTGAATTTTGCTAAAAACAGTGAAGGTAAGTGCAGTGATTTTCTGTGGGGTTTTGGTGGTGGTTGCTCTGTTGTTTTTCTTTTTTTCATTAATGAATGTTTTTTAAAAATCCAAATTTGTCTTACTCATGGAACAGGTTGCCCAGGGAGGTTGTGGGTGTTCCCTCCCTGGAGGTGTTCAAGGCCAGGTTGGATGAGGCCTTGAGTGAGCTGTGCTAGTGGGAGGTGTTCCTGCCTATGGCAGAGGGTTGGAACTAGGTGGTCTTTGAGGTCCCTTCTAACCTTACTATTCTATGATAAAGTTCTGTAGTTTGTATTCTCTATCATGGCTTTTATTTCTCGAGAATCACTGCTTCTTCTGAATGACTTGTTTACCTTGAAGTTCCATTTCTACTTTTCTTTACACTGGAGAGCTGCAAATAATTAATTAGTTTTGCTTTACTATAGCTGTTACTGCAGTCAGGCACTGTTTAAGGAAAAATGTCAGAAAAAACTGAATTCCTATAACATGTTATTGAAATTTCTAACTTGCCTGAGGCAAGAGCTCCTGTCCACTTGATTTGGAGAAACTTTTTGTTTATAAAATGAATTAGACTTAAATGTGCATGTGGGAATTTATCAATAGCGGCATGCAAGACAGCAGCTTGGAGTTTTCTTTCTTTGGGGTTCAAGATACAAAATTTACCATCTAGGAGAGTATACCAGGGAATGAAGGGGGGAGATGATACAATCTT
Organism: Eubucco bourcierii; assembly: GCA_013396675.1. Lineage (NCBI taxonomy): Eukaryota > Metazoa > Chordata > Aves > Piciformes > Ramphastidae > Eubucco > Eubucco bourcierii. The sequence continues at coordinate 765,095 of VWZE01020946.1, read as the reverse complement.
TTACAAGTGGCAAGGATTAGATAGGAATAAAATTCTGGAGTGTCTGCTCTTGTAAGACCACACCTTGAATACTTCATCCAGTTCTGGTATCCCCATCATAAGAAGGACAGAGTTGTTGGACTGAGTCCAGAGGAGGGCCACAGAGATGGTCCAAAGGCTGGAACCCCTCTGCTATGAATACAGGCTGAAGGAGCTGGGGTTATTCAGCCTGAAGAGAAGACTCTGGAAGGACCTTAGAGCAGCCTTTCAGGAAAGCTGCAAAGAGACTTTTCATGAGGGTGTTTATCAGTAGGACAAGGGGGAATGGTGAGAGTAGCTCTGAAGAAAGAGACTTGGGTGTATTGGTTGAGGAGAAACTCAACAGGAGCCATCAGTACCCTCATGTAGCACGGAAGGCAAATCGTGTCCTGAGTTGCATCAAGAGGACTGTGGCCATCAGGGCAAGTGAAGGGATTTCAACTCCTTGCTCTGCTAGGACCCCTCCTTGAATACTGCATCCCATTCTGGTCTCCCCAGCATAAGAAGGACATGGAGCTGCTGCAGTGTGTCCAGAGGAGGGCCACAAAGATAATCTAAGAGCTGGAACATGTCTGCTGTGAGGATAGGCTGAGAGAGCTGGGGTTGCTCAGCCTGGAGAAGATTCCAGAGGGACCTTAGAGCTGCCTTCCAATAGCTAAAGGGATCCTACAGGAAGGCTGCAGAGGGACTTTTTGTAAGGGTGTCTAGGAGTGGCACAAGGGGAAATGATTTGAAGGCTGAGGGAGAGGAAGGTCAGACTGGATCTTAGGAAGAAGTTCTTCAGTATGAGGTTGGTGAGACTCTGGACCAGGTTGCCCAGGGAGGTTGTGGATGCCTCCTCCCTGGAGGTGTTCAAGGCCAGGTAGATGAGTCCTTGAGCAGCTGAGTCTAGTTGAGAAGTGTTCCTGCCCATGGTAGGGAAGATGGAGTAAATGATCTCTGAGATCACTTCCAACCTGAACCATTCTATGATTCTCCATGCCTTAGTAAATTGCATGAACTACAAAGTCTTTTCTCTACCTAATGGATTTCTTCTGTGTTTTGTGCTCCATCTGTCTCAAGAGAGTGTGTTAAAAATTGTAAGTAGTCATTGTGGCCAAGGTTTTTGAAAGATCCTCTGATATTGTGCTTCACTTAAAGAAATCCAGTTCTTAATACTGGGGTCAAATGATGGCAGCCTTGCAGTGTCAGAAGCCTTTCCTTGCAGAGGTGCATACTGTGTCATTTCAAAAGAAAATGTGACAAAAGAGGAAGAGTTGAATGTTGCATTTCTGTGTAGCAGCAAACTTCTCTTTAAATCTTAACATGTAGAGTGGTTTCTATACATGTAGCATTTTCTCTCCACACCCGCATGAGAAAAGAGGTCTTTAGATATTCCAGTTTATGCCATTAGATGAGCGCCCTGTAGCTGAGTGCTTTCTTTCCAGAGCAACAAGTGTGTGCCCTCAGCAGCTCTACTCATGCTAGAACTGCAAGCATGGTGATTTACTCTGCTTTCTGTAGTTGACCTGAGGCCTCACGTTTTATCAGTGCATTTCTGTGTCCAGAAGTTGGGCTGTACCTTGATGCCACTTCCAAAAATCTGTTTCCAGAATTCCTCTTCAATTTCAGTCCCTTGTGGCAGAGGTTTTCCTTCAGTTCTGAAGGCATTAACAGAAACAGTCCTCAGCTTTTACCTGCATCTGTGTTCTGGAGGTCAGAGTGGCTCCTCCAGCTGGGCAGTTAATGGTAAATACTCGGTAGGTGCTTGCCTCTCCTGGCTTTGCAGGTGCTGTGAGCAGTCTCTGTTCTGGTGGCCCTGCTGGTTTCGATTTTCAGATGGTAATTAGGAAAAAAAGAACCAAATAGACCCAAGCTATTAAAAAAATCTCACCCAAACCCCAGATCTATCAAACTGATCAAGTACTAATAACCTTCTTCTAATTGCTTTCTGCTGAGATCACCCAGACATTTTTCTTTTGCCTTGCACATTGCCTTCTATCAGTTTTCTCGTTGTTGATGTGCTTCATATTTATGCTGCCCCTCCTGGGAAAATTCACAACTTGATTAGAGCAGAAGCTGAGTTCCTTATTGAATAACGTGTACAGATTTAATGGCATTCTGCTTCCACATTTGAATACAAAATCATCTCCCCTCCTGAAAGCACAACTGCTCTGAACTTTTATGTAGAATAGAAGCTAAACTTTTATTCCTGGGAATGACACTGGAAATAGAGCAGCGGGCGTGTTACAAGGTACAGGCTCCTGCTATCAGTAGTGCTTTGATTACAAATTCACAGATTGCATTGGGTTGGAAGGGACCCTCAAAGGTCATCTTGTCCAACTCCCCTGCAGTCATGAGGGACACCTCCAACTAGAGCAGGCTGCCCCAGGACACATTGAGTCTGATCTTGAATGTCTCCAGGGATGGGGCCTGTATTTCACCACTCCCATTGTGCAGAACTTCCTCCTCGTGTCCACCTCTTCTCCAGTTTCAAACCATTGCCTTTCATCCTGTCACAGCAATCCCTTCTCAACAGTCCCTCCCCAACCTTCCTGCAGGTCTCCTCCAGAGACTGAAATGCAGTTGTAAGGTCTCCCTGGAGCCTTTTCTTCTCCAGGCTGAACAGCCCAAATTCTTTAAGCCTGTCCGCCTAGGAGAGGTGCTCCATCTCTGGTCCTCTGATACCTTTGTGGCCTTCTGTGGACCCTCTCCAGCAGGTCCATGTCTCTCTTGTGTTGGGAGCCCCAGAGCTGGACACAGTACTCCAGTACCAATTGTGTTTTGATACTTCACTGATACCAAACAAATTGGACAAAATTTTGATTGGGAGATTGAGGGCAGTAGATTTGAAACTACATTTTCATGGTTTGCTTTACAATTCTCCTGAGTGTTATTTTTTGGCACTGAAGAATCGAAGTGTAGTTAAAAACACCATTAAATACACTCTGAAATTATACTTTATATTAATTAATGTCAGTATCCTTCACAGAGATAACAGACATTAGCTATTTCAAACCAGTCACAGGGACTTCATAGCAAATTTAAACCTTTTTTTTTCCCTCCATCAGGTAAATACCACTGTCCAGTGCTGTTCACTGTATTCACCAATAACTCTCATATTGTGGCCATCAAGACCACTGGAAATGTGTTTGCCTATGAGGTAGGTTCTCTGTTGCATTTAGTTATTAATATTTTATACTTGATGTGTTCCACTCAAGATCAGAAAAAACTTTAGAAAGAGAGGTCATTTCTATTTTTGTTTTACAGCCAGGGAAATTAAAGTACAAGGAGATGAACTGACTTCACAAATTGGTGTCCAGCTTTTGCCTTCAAAAAATGAACGACCCTAGAATATGATTTAAAAGAGATTTTTCAAACCTTTTCCTAAGTTAATCTGCCTGCAATGAGTCTTCTGGGCCAAGTTTTGTATGCTCCTCAGTTGAACTAATAGGCAAATTTTCTGTTGTCATCTTTCTGATAGAGTCATCACAAACCCACAATGCTTCCCTTCTATTTATTTCAATTAATTTTAAAAAAGTATTTTAGCTGGAGCTGGGGAAAAAAGCTGACAGAATGCCTTAATGGACACTTGAACTGCATTTTTATTTGTGTTTTCTGAATGTTTGTGCAAACCCATGCGGCATTTTAGTTGTGATTTGTTTGTATAATCCTTACTGTAAAAGCAAGGATAATTTAGTTTTCAGTAACAAGTAAAACCTTCAGTTAATGGATCCAAATCCAGCATTACAACGAGTCTGAGCAGTGAAACATCTGCTTTTTAAAATCTGTTGATGAGAAATTCCAACAGGACTTGCAGATACTGAGAGGGGAACATAGTGAAGCCATTGCAATCAAGGAAGAGGCTGAATTCACCATGGTTTTGAAAACTAACTCCTTTGTACTGGAGTGGTCTTCATTCCAGCTGTGAGAGCAGTCAGGATTAGGTTAAAATAGAAAGTATTTTCTGTTCCTTCTGAAAACCTGACGCTTTGATTGCTGTGTTTAAAAGGTGAGAAGGAGCTTAAGAGCAGTCTTTGTTGCAGGTAGACTTCCATAGTCTTCTTTCTGTATGACGAATTTGTTTGTAATGAAAAGCTTTTGTTCCACATCTATTCTCACTGTGAAATAACACTCTACTGCTTTGTTTAGCAACATAGAATCATTAAAGTTGGAAAAGACCTTTAAGATCACTGAGTCCAACCATAACCCAGCTCCCATGACCACTAAACTCTATCCTGAAGCACCAACCACATCTACAGCTTCTGGAACAGCTCCAGGGATGGTGATTCCACCACCTCCCTGGGCAGCCTGTTCCAACCCCTCACCACTCTCTCAGTAAAGAAGTTTTTCTTAATGTCCAATCTAAACCTCCTCTGCCACAGCTTAAACCCATTTCCTCTCATCCTGTTGCTGGTTACTTGCAAGAAGAGACCAGCACCAGCCTCAATGCAACCTCCTTCAGGCAGTTGTTGTAGAGAGCAATGGGATCTCCCTCAGCCTTCTCTTCTCCAGACTAAACACCTCCAGCTTCCTCAGCTGCTCCTCATACAATGCCCTTCAAGCCCCTCCCCAGCTTCATTGCTCTTCTCTGGACACCCTGCGGCCCCTCCATGTCTTTCCTATCCTGTGATGCCCAAAACTGAACTCAGTACTCAAACTGTGGCCTCACCCGGGCTGAATACAGGGACGTCAGCACTTCTCTACTCCTGCTGGCCACATTGGTTTTGATCCAGGCTGGGATGCTGTTTGCCTTCTTAGGCACCTGGGCAGACTACTGGCTTGTGTTCAGCCATCCACCAGTGTGCTGGTTTGAGGCTGATTAGAATATTTTAATAGAGAAAATTACACTATAGGCTGTGAAAGGAAAACGTCATGATGCCTACTTCACTCATACGCTTGCTGGAGAATTGTTTGGGAACACTAACCAAAACAATAGATAAGTCAGTCTCTCTCTGGCTCTTGCTGGAACAGGAGCTGCGGGTGGGATCTAGCAGCTTCTGGGCTCTGGCTCCTCTGCTGATTAATCCTCACTAACCACTTTTCTTCTAACCCACTTGGCCGATCCTCCTAATTTACCTTGCACGTAAGGCAAACCTTGGGGTAAGGCACAGGGGTGGGGAGAAGGTGGAAGGGTGGTTGGGAGCTCCTCCTGGGGTCTCTGATTTCTGGGAGGGGAGTTGTGTTGCTGTATTACCTTTTACCTGTATATTTCTGTAAATATTCTGTATATAGTGTAAATATCTGCTGTACATTGTGCAAAGCTGTAAATATAGCTTCATCATTTAACTTTCAGCTGACTGAGTGCTAGTCTGGGTCATTTTACAAAGTGTGGGGGGGTAGGGAACTCCCAAACCTTCACAACCAGCACCCTCAGGTCTTTTTCCCCTAGGTAGCTTTCCAGCCACTCTGCCCCAGGCTTGTAGCATTTCTTGGGGTTGTTGTGACCAAAGTGCAGGACTTAGCAGTTGTTCTTGTTAAACCTCATTGCGTTGAGTTCAGCCCATGGATTGAGCCTGTCCAGATCTCTCTGTGGTGCCTTCCTTCTCAGGTGACCAGAAGTGTTGCAGCGGGCTGGGTGCAGTCCGCATAGAGCGTGAGGGAGTAACATAACTGCTGTACAAGCTGTCCTAGGACTCTGGTGTGTCCCTGAAGGGTGCTGACAGTGGGGCAGATACGGCCCTCTTGTTAAAACTGCCTGTCTTATACCATCTGTAAAATGTTTAACTTAGAAAGCTGCAAGTAAGGGGTTTTATTTTGGCAGCACTTTTATGATGAATCTAGTTAAAATTATGTGATTAACCTTAGAATACAGACTGAAAGGTTCTTTTTTTGGTTTAAAACAACAAACCACGAACAACTGTGGAAGCTTGTAAGTATGAAAGACAAAAGCTTCTCAACTGTTAAAGTCCACAATGAAAATATTGCAACTGCCAGCTGAAACTGAAGGGTGAAATAGTTGGTTTTTATCATTTGTACTTTTAAGAATTAATTGATTTCACATATTTACTTGTAATGTTTACATATTCTAATAACATTTTTTAATGTCTCTGTGTTTTGCCTGGCTGCTAGGCAGTTGAGCAGCTGAACATAAAACCAAAGAACTACAAGGATCTTTTGACAGATGAACCCTTCACAAGGCAAGACATTGTCACACTGCAGGTAAACTTTTCTCTCTGTTACCTGTCTTCCTGTACAGCCTTTTTGCAGGGTGTGAAATTTTAACACCATTACAACAGGAGTCTAGAATCACTGAACAGAAGAATACTCTGTGTGTTTGTGTTGGACACGAGTAGAAGGGGAACTGCTATGTTTAATTTGCTGTCATAGATTTATAGGATGGTTTAAGTCGGAAGAGACCTTGAAGATCATCTAGTTCCAACGCCTTTGCCATGGGCAGGGACACCTTACACTAGCTCAGGTTACTCAAGGCGTCATCCAACCTGACCTTGATCACCTGGTCTTGAACACCTCCAGGGAGGGGGCATTCATGACCTTCCTGCGAAACCTGTTCCAGTGTCTCACCACCCTCACTGTAAAGAATTTCTTCCTCATCTCCAGTCTAAATCTGCCCTCCTCCATTCCCTCTCATCCTGTCACTACAAGCCCTTGTAAAAAGTCCCTTCCCAACTATATTCTAGCCCTCTTCCGACCCTAGAAGGCTGCTCTAAGTTCTTTCCAAAGCCACTTTTTCTCCAGACTGAACAGACCCCCAACTCTCACATCCTGTCTCTAGATGAGCCACAAAGATGTAACTTGAAGTTTGACAGATCTCTAGAGTGATTATCGTAGTTATTGTGTGCTTTGCAGATAAGTACATTGTTCAGCTTTGTAGACTGAAGGAGATAAAGAAAAGCCACTCAATGCACTGCACAACACCGACTGCAAACTTGATTTCTCGTATTCAAATGCTACCCTACCCTGTCTTCTACCAGAACTCAACCTGAAGTGGTATGACCAGCCTGGGCATTAAAATTGCTTATGTGTGTGTGATAGGAATCTCTTGTTATTTTTTCATAGTATTTTCTTCATGTCAGTTGCTGAAAGACAGACCTATGTCTCCTCTATGAGCTCTCTTGTTGACAGCGCTGCAGGCAGCATGGTGGCTTCAAACTGCCAAGCTTTGCCACCTGTGGCTTTGTTTGTTAGCCAGAGTTCCTAACTGCAATCTGTTGTGTTTCAGTTTGTGGCTCCAGAGCACCATCCCAAACCTTTCTTCTCTTGAAAACCTGTGTTGAAATTTGTCACTCTTGTTTTCCCACTCCACTGGTGTAATTTGAACACTGTGGTATCGGAGAGAGCTGGAATTGAGAGTGAAATAGTAACACTGACCCTGCTGTTTGGCAAAGAGGGAGAACTAAAGGAAGTTGCTATAAAAGAAAACCATACTTTGCTTTGCAAGTAAGAGCTGAGCAGGCCTGTCTGTAATAACTGTGTTCATCACTAGAGAGTAGTAGATTTCCGGGGGCTGACTCTGAATGTCCTAGGAAGCAGCCAAGGTACCTGTGTTTGGTAGTGAAATATAGCCAAAAAAATGAAACCAGAAAAAAAAATTGCTTTTTCCAGAAGAGAGAAGTTGGCATAAAATTGTTTATCCTGTTCTCTGTGCCAAGCATTATTCACATACTAATCATAACCCATCCTTGGAGCTGCTGGAATGGGTCAAGAGGAGGGACACAAAGATATCAGAGGCCGGAGCTGGAGCACCTGTCCTGTGAAGACAGGCTGAAAGAATTGGGGCTGTTTGGCCCGGAGAAGGCTCCAGCGAGACATTACAGCTGAATTTCAATCTTTGGAGGAGACCCAAAGGAAGGCTGAGGAGGGACTGTTTAGAAAGGCTTGCAGTGATAGGATGAGGGGCAATGGCTTGAAACTGGTGCAGGGGAGATTTAGGCTGGACGTCAGGAGAAAGTTCTGCACGAGAGCGGTGAACTACAAGAACAGGCTACCCAGGGCTGTGGTTGAGACCCCATCCCTGGAGACGTTCAAGATCAGACTCAATGTGTCCCTGGGCAGCCTGATCTATTTGGAAGTGTCCCTGCTGCCAACCAGGGGGTGGACAAGATGATCTTTGAGCATCCTTTCCAAACCAGTGCATCTGTGAATCTTTCCTGGTGAACAACATCTCAGCTGGTCACTTTGATTTTAGTGATAGTTCTTTGTGTCCTATTGCTTTTAAGTTTTCTTGCTAAAAAGGACAACTTCTTTTGGATTTGGAAGTAAACAAAGCAAAATCCTAACTTTAGTTGCTAATAAAAATATCTTTGAACTGTGATGTCCTTCTCTTCATAAAGGAATCCACAGTGCTTGCTGCACTTCTGTAGACAGAAACTGCTTTTTTTTTCCCTGTTGAAAGACAAATGTCCTGGGGTACAGCGTGGCAGGTTTTCATCAGCATATGGCAATATTGTCAGGCCTAAGGGCTGGAGTGAAAGACTAATACCATACCCTGGTGTGCAAGATGCACTACCAAAACTGGAATGTAGTTACTCAGGCAAAAGATATCAGGGGTTCTGGTTGATTATCTTGCTGACAGTGGCAGAAATACTTGTGATGTGATTCCATATGAAACCCTTCCTAGACAGCAGCAGTCATTGTTATGACTGTGTTTTTTAGACTATAGCTCTTTACCTTCAAGTTGAAATTTCCTTTGCTTAGCTGTTTGGCCTTACCCCAACTCAAGTCAAACTTTGCATCTTCTACAGTGCAAGAGTTATTTTTTCCCAAGTTTCTCTCTCTAATCATTATTTCAGCTGGTTTTTCTTTCCCCTGTATTGCTTTGTGTCTCTTTTAAATGGAATGTTGCTGGTGTCTTTTGGCTGTTTCTCATAACTCTTGGGCCCCTTACTACAAGAAGGGCATTGAGGTGCTGGAAGTAGGTCCAGAGAAGGGTGATGAAGCTACTGAAGGGCCTGGAGAACAGGTCTTATGAGGAGCAGCCAGGGCAATCAGGGGTGTTTAATCTGGAGAAGAGGAGGATGAGGTGAGACCTTGTTGCTCTTTACAGCTACCTGAAAGGAGGCTGTAGTGGGGGGTGAGGGTTGGGCTTTTCTCCCTAGGAACAAGAAGTAGAATGTGAGGAAATGGCCTCAATTTGCACCAGGAGATGTTTAGATTGGATATTAGGAAAAAAAGTCTTTACTGAATGAGTGGTCAGGCATTGGAACAGAGTGCCCTGGGAGATGGTGCAGTCCCCATCCCTAGAGGTGTTCAAGACGTGTGGACATGGCACCTGGGGACAAGCTTTAATGGGCACTGTGATGTTAGGCTGACAGTTGGACTCGATGATCTTAGAGGTCTTTTCCAACTGAAGCAGTTCTATGATTCTGTGATTCTTTTACCTTGGAAAATGATCAGCTCAGACTAACTTTGCATCCCTTGCAAGTATCATGAATATGCTACCAAATGACAGGCAGCTCAAGTAGTTCAGGATTTATTAGTTAAATCCAAAGGTGAGGTAAGGTGTAGAGCACTTGGAGGTCCGTGGTGACAGGGTATCTGTAAGAGGATGGCTGGTATTGTTGAAGATTATTTGTAGTGTTCTTACCTCCCTTTTCTGCTTCCCATTCTGCTACATTGCTGTTCAGCATTGCAATTATTTTAAAGGCAGCTTTGAAAGAGTTTTGACATAATAAGATTCTGTTAGACTGTGATTCAGAACTAGGTGGTTCTTTCAGTCCTGTGTCTTATAGCTTTTCAGTCTAAATGTTTAACCTAATTCAAGCTCTTTTCCAAGTAAATTTCTCATTTAATCTTCCTGACAAAATCTGGTCAACAGTCTGGTAGAAATTACTATTAATTAGTGCTACTGTTGATTCCCTGTCTGCTTCAGTCATATGTTTTGCAAATTATTCTTTGTGTAATGATGTGGGACTCAATAGCAAGCACATAAGTAAGTATATACTTACTTGGATTCCCTCATGTAAAAGTGGGCAGGCTGAAACAAGCACAGAGATAAACATGCTTAGGTAATGCTTAGCTGACAGTCCTGTGGACTTTCCATTGCAACAAGTGTGAGAGGATCCTGAGGAGAGCAAAGTAAGGATGCTACAATACCCTACTTTCACACCTTGTTTGGTAGGAGGTGTTTGGAGGAACTAAGAACAGTTTCCCCTTTAGCTCCCTGTCAGTTCTTCATGCTCCATAAATTATTTCTTCTCTAGAAACTCTTAGGAGCTATTGTTGGGCTGTGTGCTGGCAGGGGAGAGGAGATAGTGAGAAATGTGGCTCTGCAGTGGCAGTGCTTGCAGGTAAGGCAGAGGCAGAGGTAGTCTGTTCTTTTTCTTCAGAGTAATGGCAATAACTCCTCCAGCCTTGTTGTGCCAGTGGTAATAGTCACAGTCCTCTGATGGCAGCCTGCTGAGAGCCTTGCCTGGTAGATGTGCATTAACAAATGCATTTGCTTTGCAGCACAGAAGTGAGGTGAGGGGTTCCTGGATAAATAAATAGACAAAAAGGAAAACCTGGGTAGAATGCAAACAAGTTTGCTACAACTAAAGGGAAAAAAATGCTCATACTGTTCTGTGCTTCCTTATGTCAGTTTTATTGTTTCTGTATAACCTAATCAGCCGTGAACGAGGCAAGGTTCCCGACAAGCTGTTAAAACACCATTGGCATTTGTGGCAGGAAGCATAACTAATGAGCAAAGCTAGAGGTAGTTGATCTCCACTCTGTTAATTGATATTTCACTCCTCAGCTATTTCTCCTTCACTCTTTGTGTGACAGAAGGTCAGAACAGATTTCCTCTCAGTTGTGGGTGAGGGCTCTTTGAGGGCAAATCCTGCATTGATGTGTGCAGAGTGACTGGTAAAGAAGTGACACATTAGGACAGAGGCAGCATATTAGGGTAGCAGTCCCAAAGATAATTAGGGATGCAGCATGGCCAGCCACATGGTAAGAGAGGAATTAGGCCTCAAAGAAATCACATGGTGTAAAACCGTGCTGGTTTTAACCTGCTTCTTCAGGGGGTTGTGTCTGTGCCACTTAATGGAGTTTAAGCAGCTTCCCTACGTAGGTGAAGTTTTGCCCTTCAGCACTGCCACAAGTGGCAGAATGTGGATTGCTATAAATCCCAGGATCACAGAAACATTCAGGTTGGAAAAGATCCCCAGGATCACCAAGTCCAACTGTTATCCCTACTCTACAAAGTTCACCCTTAAACCATATCCCCAAGCACCACATCCAAACAACTTCTAAATACCTCTAGGGTTGGTGACTCCACCACCTCCCTGGGCAGCACGTTCCAGTGCCAGACCACTCTTGCTGGGAAAAAATGTTTCCTAATGTCCAGTCTAAACCTACCCAGTCACAGCTTGAGGCCATTCCCTCTTGTTCTGTCGCTGTTTTCTTGTGAGAAGAAATCAACATCAGCCTCTCCACAATCTCCTTTCAGTAAGCTGTAGACAGCGATGAGATCTCCCCTCAACCTCCTCTTTCTCAAATTAACCATCCCCAGCTCCCTCAGTCACTCTTCACAGGATTTGTTTTCCAGGCCCTTCACAGCTTCCTTACCCTCCTCTGCACTGGCTCCAGCATCTCCACATCTTTCTGGTAATGAGGTGCCCATAACTGAACACAATACTCAAGGTGTGACCTCACCAGAGCTGAGTACAAGGGGACAATCACCTCCCTGCTCCTGCTGGGCACAGCATTTCTAATACAAATCAATTTGTTGATATTAATACACAAATCTTGATTTTTCCTTCCCTGGAAAGGGTAAGCAGTCTTTCTTCCTTCACCTTTTGAGGTGGTACATTTATGTGCAAGGCCCTGACTTCTGTCTGAGAAAGCTCCAGCTCGTGATTACCGAAGAGTATTTGGGAGGAGGCTACTTACATCTTCTGGAAACACACTGAGCCTGTTCTCCATGCATTTTGTTGACTGACAGAGAGCAAGGCTGAAATTATCTCTGTTGATGCATACATAAACACATGTGTGAGGTAATGAATACACCTGAAAGACAGTGTCAGAGGATAGAAAACTGGTTAGAAAACAGGCCCAGATTTCCTATTCTTTGGCAGTTCTATGCAAGTAAGGCAAGATGAAGATGCAGGCTCTTTTAACAGTCCTTGTCTTGATGCTTGCATGTTGAATTGTTTTCTGCCAAATAGAATTTCCAGAAATGACTTAGGTGTCCTGGGCTGATGTTTTGACCTTTCTATACTGCAGAGGAGCTTGAGGAGAAAACCTTGAAGTCATTGCAGGAAGAGTGTTAAGGACTGTTTAACAACAGTATAATGCAGCCTAGATCACTAGCAAACATTCCTTGGCTCTCTCTAATGAAAGGTCAAAGTTGTGCAGAAAGTTGCCTGGAGATGGTATAAAGATTCACAGTTAATGGACTGTGTGGTTTTGCTGTTTTTACATATTGCATTGGGTTGGAAGGGACCCTCAAAGGTCATCTTCTCCAATTCCCCTCCAGTCAGCACAGACACCTTCAACTGGATAAGGGTGCCCAGGGCCATATACAGTCTGTCCAAGGATGAGACCTCAACCACATCCCTGGGCAGGCTGTTTCAATGTTTCACCAGTCTCATTGTGCAGAACTTCCTCCTGATGTCCAACCTAAATCTATCCTGCTCCAGTTTCAGACCATTACCCCTCATCCTATCACAGCAATCTCTTCCCAACAGTCCCTCCCCAGCCTTCCTGTAGGTCTCCTTCAGAGATTGAAATGTAGCTCTGAGGTTTCCCTGGCACCTTCTCTTCTCCAGGCTGAACAGCCCCAGTTCTTTCAACCTGTATCTATAGGAGCGGTGCTCCAGCCCTCTGATCATCTTGGTGACCCTCCTCTGGACCAACTCCATGTTTCTCTTGTGGGGGCCCCAGAGCTGGACACAGTACTCCAGGTGAGACCTCAGCAGTGCAGAGGGGCAGAATCCCCCCTCCATCTCTGACCATGCTGCTTCTTAGGCAGCCCAGGCTGACATTGGCTTTCTGGGCTGCAGGTGCCCATTGCTGGATCCTGTCCAGCTTCTCACCCATCAGCATCCCCAAATTCTGCAAGGTTGCTCTCAATGTCATCATCCCTCAACTTGGATTGACATATAGGATTGCCCTGACCTAGGTGCAGGACTTTGCCTTATTGAAATTCATGATTATCCTCAACCCACCTCTGCAACCTGTCCAGGTCTCTCTGGATGCCATCCTGTGTTTCAGTCTTATCAGCCACACCACTTAGCTTGGTATCATCTGCAGACTTTCTGCAGGTGCCTCAATCTCACTGTTGATGTCATTGATGAAGATCTGAATAGCAGTGATCCCGACAGAGACCCTTGTGGGACACCACTTGTCACCCATCTCCATCTGGACATCAAACCATTGACTACTACCCTTTGGATGTAATCATCCAACCAATTGTTTAGCCACTGGACAGTCCACCCATCAAATCCATATCTTGAGTGTTCACTCCATAGAGTTTTCATAGTACCACTTGGGTTTTTTGTCCCCCTAGTTTTTATTCTTTTAAAATGTAATTCTGTAAGCACAGATTGGAACAGTTCTGAATGCAACTTGCTATGAGGTTTATTTGGATTTTGAAATGCATTGCAAATGTTCACAGAGCATGTGCAAATCAGGCACACTGTTATAAATAGAAGGAGATAGCTAAGGAGAAGGAGAATTTGCATAGATCTGAGACCAAACCACAGAACAAAGGAAAGAACCAGAGGATTGCAACTCCTCGTTCTTTCTTCTCATTAGGACAGATTCAGCTTAGCTCTGTTAGTAACTTCTGTAGGCAAAAGATGTGTAATATTATGTTTGGAAGTAAATTCTAGATACCTAAGGGCCCTACTGTAAATAGGGTCATTGCTGATCTTGGTTGAGGTTGATTTTTTTTTTTTTCCCCCCCCACTTTCAGTGGTTTGGGGAGCATGGAAGTTACTCCATGTTCCCTTATTCTTGTGCTGTCTGCCCTTCACACAAGTCTGTTGTATGTAATGGGTGCCTGCCAAGCTCTCTGACATGTGGTTTGTTTTTTTGATTGTTATTTTCAGGATCCAACAAACCTGGATAAGTTCAACGTGTCAAACTTCTTTCATGTCAAGAACAACATAAAAGTAGTTGATCCAGGTAAGGACAAATTGAAGGTAGGCTGAGAAAACACCAACTCAAATTCACAAATGTTATGGGATTGACACTGGGTGGATCCCTCAATGGCTATTGGTAACTTTGAAAGCTTCTTGGAAGCATGAATAATTTGCTGAAACTGTCCCTGTCACATCAAAAGGTGTTCAAAAATTTTGAAGCAAAGACATGGTTCCTTGAGAAGTCATTAACTGTCTCTATTGAGTGTTGTGGAAGCATGGGAAGCCTTCCATATCCTCTAGGAATAGGTAGAGGAAAAATAATTTGCCCAAATGTCCATTAGCCTTGTACCAGAACCAAGATGAGGAAACCTACATCTCATTGCCTGTCTGCTAGGATCTCTTCCATGTGTATCAGCAATGTATTTTCCATTGTGACAGTCTGCTTGGTGATGCCAAATGACAGGACAAGGGACAATGGATGGAAGTTGAGGCACAGGAATTTTCATGTAAACATGAGAAGGAATTTTTTCACTGTGAAGGTGACAGAACACTGGAACACTGGGTTGTGGAGTCTCCTCTCCCTCTCTGGAGACATTCAAGACCTGCCTGGATGTGTTCCTTTGTGATCTGCTGGGGTTGGACTGGATGAGCTTCCAAGGTTCCTTCCAGCTCCTGACATTCTGTGATCCTTCTGTCTGGATGGCAGTGGACATCCTCCAAGCTAGAGATGGATGTCAATCTTTTCTAAAGTATTCCCAACATTATTTTAATAATACAAATAAATTACCTTCTCTTTTTTTTTTTTTTTCTTTCTAAATATTTATGACATTTGCTTCTCTATTATTTTGGGGCGGTTGTTTTTTTGATAGCTAAGTGCTTAGTAATATCTGTTAATATTAAATTACTGAAGGGAAAAACATTCTCTCCTTTGCCCCTGAGGTTTCCTTTAGAAGTGTTTCTAATGAGATCTAATTGCTGGTTCTAAGCAGGATGTGTTTTTCTGGGTCTTATTATGCTCATTTCTGTTGTTTTTTTTAAAGCTACTAGTTCTGCAAGCAAGCAGCTCTCCTATTATTCACTAAAAATAAGCTCAAAGATGGATTATTTAATATTCAGTGAATAGTAGATGTGCAAAGACAGAGAATAAGTGAATCCTGTAAAAAACAATAAATAATAAAGTAAAATTCTGTCCCTCTTCTATCACATTTGAGAGAGGTGATTGTGGCACTTCGAATCTGCTCTGGTAGGATCCCACCTGGAGTACTCCACCTATGGAGCCTTCACCACAGGAATGTCATGAACCTGGTGGAGTAGGTCCAGAGGAAGGACACAAAAATGACCAGGGGGTTGGAACATCTCTACTACAAGGACAGAGTTGAGTGAGCTGGGGTTGTTCTGCCTGCAGAAGAGAAGGCTCCAGGCAGATCTAGTAACAACCTTCCAGTACCTGAAGGAGTTCTACAAGAAGGCTGCAGAGGGACTGTTTGCAAAGACCTGCAGCGATATGAGAGGCAATGGTTTGAAATGAGAGAAGAGATTTAGATTGGATGTTAGGAACAAGTTCTGCATTATGAGTGTGGTGGAACAGATTTCCCCAGGAGGTAGTTGAGGCCCCATCCCTGGTCAGGCTTGACAAGGCTCTGGGCAACCTGCTCTAGTGGAGGATGTGCCTGCTTACTGCAGGGGGCTTGGACCATATGACCTTTGGAGGTTCATTCCAACCCAAACCCTTCTGGGATTCTGTGATGCAGCAATCCCAACATGAGATCACAAACCAGGCCATTCAGTGACGAGACAGAGTAGTTTACTTCATGCCCAACTGTATCTTGCTTTTATTGTTCTGTAAAAAGTTTACAAGACTTGCATGAATTTAGAGGATTTTTTGTGGTTTCGAAGAAATGTTTACAGATTTGAAGTTATATTTTTTTCTTCGTTGTACTTCACCATGTTGGCATTTATTGTGTTATATTTCAAGTTATGCTGTTGTTAGTGCTATATATTACTATTTGTCGTATTTCTACAGGAATAAATACAGTTACTAGACCTTTGTATTTAATAAACAAGTGGAAATACCATCTGGAAGATTGTCATGTGGCTTAAATATGTAACAAACCAAAGGAGGACAGAAGAGAATTTTGCTTTTAACTCTGAATTATCTAACTTTGTTTTATCCAGATGAAGAAAAAGCAAAATTGGATCCCTCTTACTATTTGAAAAATACAAATACAGAGACCCGGGAGACCTTGCTGGAGCTTTATAAGGAATTCAAAGGTGATGATATTCTAGCAGCTACCATGAAGGCTCCTGAAAAGAAGAAAGTGGATAAGCTGAATGCAGTAAGTTGATTTAATTTGTAGCTTGGCACTGATTGACTTCTTCAGGAATGGTGCTGGATGTTTTCCATCTCAGAGGCCATATTGCAGTACAAACAGACACTACTCCTTCTGTTTTCTGTTACATGGAAATTTGTCATAGGTGAGAACGTGAGAATTGTGTTGGGATTCCTTAGAATTGCATTAGATGTGTCAGTGAGCTTCTCTTTTTTAAATCATTGTAAAGGAGCCTAAACCTTTTAGAAATGGAGCACAATAAAAAGGAAGACTCTTTTTGATGTGGTTATGATGTATGTGTTGGCAGAACGTTTGTTTCCTAGGTTGTAATCCTTTGCTTTGAATTTGTTTATCATTGCTTCATGCAGTTATTGGCAGAGAGAACAAACCTTAAGGCCAGTGCAAGTGAATCACTTCTCATCTGGGCAAATATATAAATCATCCACAACTACTCCTCCAGTTTTTTTCCACTGAAATTCAGGATTTTTAGTGAAATATTTTAAAGGATGTTTTTTCCAGATGCACGTTATTCTGTGTTCATAGTTGTCAGGAGGAACAGTTCATCTGTCTGAGACCTTATAGTAGCCTTCCAGTATCTGAAGGGAGCCTACAGGAAGGCTGGGGAGGGACTATTTACAAGGTCTTGCAATGACAGGACAAGGGGCAATGGGTTTAAACTGGCAGAGGGAAGATTTAGACTAGATGTCAGGAGGGAGTTCTTTACAGTGAGGATGGTGAGGCACTGGAACAGGTTGCCCAGGGAGGTTGTGACTGCTCCCTCCCTGGAGGTGTTCAAGGCCAGGTTGGACGAGGCCTTGAGTGAGCTGTACTAGTGGGAGGTGTCCCTGCCTATGGCAGGGGGTTGGAACTAGATGATCCTTGAGGTCCCTTCCACCTTACCATTCTATGATTCTACCTGCATCTAGGTTTTCTATGTCAAAGGCTTTTTGAAATGGGCAAGACAGAGTATAATTTCCTTTAATAACTCATTGGGGGTGGGGTGGGGTTGTCTTCATGCTTTGATTACACTTACATCAAAATGAAGTATGATGCAGCATATAACTTTGAATGAGATTTAGTGGCTGAGGAACGTGGCTGACCAAGGAGTAGAATCACATTTGCCCCTTTGTCAAGGCATCATAGTGTTGCAGGAGGAAAAAAAAAACAAAAAAAACCCGAGAGAGACAGTGTGAGGCAAACTCTACACATGTTGGAGAGTCAGATGGTCAGCTCAAAGTGTGGATGAGTGTAACTATAAACCTGCATTGGTGCAACCTAACCTTGTGTTTTCTTTACAGGCATTGCCCCAGAGTCACCAACCACATCTCTGAATTTATTAGAGCTCTGTAATTTGCTACAAAAACCATGTGTGAGGCTCACGTTTCCTTTCTGCAGGAGAATTGCAAAGCTCGGAATAGGCATTGGGAGCCATGGGACAGTGTCTCTGCATGCAGAAGGGCCATGTGTGGGAGTGGGGTGGTTTACTTTCCACCACATCATTGCTGTGGTTCACTGGATTTTCCTTCCACTTACTCAGCAACACTGGGAGAATTTTACAGATGTCTTGCCAGAAGTACTTCTTTCATATCTCCACCTGTGGACGTACAAATAAAGTCCCATAATAGAATCCTTGAACAATGATGTCTTAAACTGTAATGGAAGCAGTAAGCTCTTTGAACTCCCAACCTACGGTTCCATCAGAGCAGATGTTTAGGGAGAGAATTATTGCTGCATCATACATTTGTTTCTTTCTCTAGGAGCTAGAGCAGAAAGCCTACCCTCAGCAGGATGACGTTTGTGTGTCTCTGGTGCTTATCTAGTATTTTTAGTTGATAAATTCTTAGATCTTATGTCTCTTTCTCCTTTTTCTTTGTAAACAGGCTCACTATTCCACTGGAGCAGTAAGTGCTTCCTTCACCTCCACGGCAATGGTGCCTGAAACTACCCACGAAGCAGGTACCAGAACAACCTAGCCATGAGCTCGCTGTTTACTTGCCAACTTTAAAGTGTGCTCCCTAGCACATGTACATTTATGAGGACTGGAGGCATGTATTGATAATTGGTCAGTACTGAAGCCATGGAAATGTATTCCCTGAGCAGATATATCCTTACTTTCCAGTGAGTTCATTCTGGAAATAATGGAACAATTATGAATTAATTTCAGCTTTGAATGGCAGTTACTTAGGTTGAACTGAAATTGATGAGGTATTTTCTATGCCTGGGGACCACAAAATGGGATATCCACTCATGTAAATTAGGAATGAAATATATTCTCTCCTCAAATAGCATACAAAATCTTTACCACCCTTTTGGCTCCACCCAGTATTGGTTAAAATGACAGCAAATTTTGTGGTTGTAATGGATTGAGGAACTTCCCCCCCTGCCCCAGCTATTGAAATTTACCAGACCAGACCAGCTCAGGTGACTTGGAAGCAAGATAAAGCTATATATAAAGCTATATATCCAGCAGAGCTAAATTTAGAAGCATGTATACACGATTTATTCAGAGGTATTTACAATTCTATACAATTTAGAAATAATACAGATATCCAGAATCCCCTCCTGGACAAAGAAGCTCAAAAGGGGCTCAAAGCCATGTTCTCTCTCTCCCAGACAGACAAACAGTCAGCAAAACTTACTTGTAATCTATTAGTGGAATATACTAGAGCAGAGCAAAGGAGTAATGAAACCAGCAAGGGCTCTGAGGCAAAAGAGAGCAAGTTGTTTACGCTTTGGCTTTTTATCCATTTAAGCAAACCAGTGAATGATACAGACTTTATCAGTATTTTATTTTTACAACCTATGATCTAATTTCTCTCAGAATATTCCAGTTAGCCTCAAACCAGTGCAGTGGTAATAACTTTTAATTTACTGCTTTTGGTACAATTAAGTTCTCCTTTCATGCACCAGTCTAAACACAAAATGTATAGAATTTATTTAATGTTAAACAGTTGAGCAGCAAATATTCCAGGTTGAAGAGAAGGGTCTAGCTTTGGGCACTAACATGGAGCTGTCACATGCTTAGGCAAAGATTGAGTACAGTGCCACAACTACACTTACCAAGCCCAGTTGCCTTTACTTGGTGGTGGATTACAGTGGTTTGCAGGTGACTCTGTGAGTGTTGAAAATATCTAACTGGACATTTTGACAGAATAGAAGTGGGAACATCCTAGATTGATCCTTTGGTTTAACTTTCCGTTAATGTTTCCAGTAACAGCTTCATTTGTTTTCAGAGCTGGGTAGGTCCTCGTGTGTCAGCAATTTGTGGTTGACTGATGAGTACCTGCTTGGCTTCCAAGTTTAA
Organism: Eubucco bourcierii; assembly: GCA_013396675.1. NCBI lineage: Eukaryota > Metazoa > Chordata > Aves > Piciformes > Ramphastidae > Eubucco > Eubucco bourcierii. The sequence goes on along the minus strand of VWZE01020946.1, from coordinate 745,434 downwards.
CAAGAAACAATTAGGTTTCAAAATAATGTTTGTGATTGGTAGACACAACTTGAAAATTAGAGTTTGTAATTAATTCCTCTGTGACTTAGAAATGTAATGATATTGCTGCCTCTCAAGGAGTTGGAGATTTTCTCTAATGGAAAGTGTTACAGATTTTAATGTGAAGTTATTATAGATGAACTGCAGAGTACAGTCCCTAAAGATCCAGTGCCCCAGGGGAGGAGGTCAGAAAGGATGTGTGCTTGGTCCAGAGGAGGGCCACAAAAATGATCAGGGGGCACACCTCAGCCACAAGGACAGGGTGAGGAAGCTGGGGTTGTTCAGCCCACAGAAGAGAAGCCTCTAGGGAGACCTAATAGTGGCCTTCCAGTATCTGGAGGGTTCTACAAGAAGGCTACAGAGAGACTGTTTGCAAAGGCCTACAGTGATAGGACAAAGAGCAATGTTTTGAAATGAGAGAAGAGCAGGTTTAGATTGGATGTTTAGGAACAAGTTCTTTACCACAAGGGTGGTGGAACACTGGCACAGGTTCCCCGGGGAGGTGATTGAGGCTCCATCCCTGGTCAGGCTTGACAAGGCTTTGGTCAACTTGCTCTAGTGGAGGATGTCCCTGCTGACTGCAGGGTAGCGTTGGTTTAGGTGACCTTTGGAGGTGTCTTCCAACCCAAACCATTCTTTGCTTCTATGAAAGTGGAAACCAGCAATTTGTTTTCTGATGATTTCTAAAGATTAAAGAGTAAGCTTCCAGATAGCTAATTATTGTATTTTGCTTTGATACAGCTGCTATTGAAGAAGATGTTGTGAGATACAAATACGTGAAGAAGAAGGGCTATGTGCGACTTCACACCAGTAAAGGAGACCTAAACCTGGAGCTGCACTGTGATATGGTATTGTGTGCCACATAAAATTAATCCCCCTAAACAACAAACAGAAAAAGAGCTGAGAATGAAATTGTCTGAAGAAAGGAATAGTGTGTAGTTGAAAGAGAAATCAGTAACCAGCTCTCAGTTCTTTTGCTATCTTTTCATTACATACACAAGAGTCCACTGTAGAATGTGTTATGTTATGGTATGTATTATGCTATTCTATGTATAAATCAGAGAATCACAGAATGTTAAGGGTTGGAAGGGACCTCTAGAGACCATTGAGTCCAACCGCCTTGCCAGAGCAGGATCACCCAAGGCAGGCAGCACAGGAACACATCCAGGCAGGTTTCCTTCAATTCCAGCTCGTACTGGAGTTGCAGCATGTCCGGTACAGCTGCGCTCATGGGTGGAGTCACCTCGTTGAGGGCACGGAAATCTACTGTGAGTCGCCAGTCTCCGTTAGGCTTGCGCACAGGCCAGATGGGACTGTTGAAAGGTGAATGAGCTTTTTCGATGACAGCCTGACTCTCCAGTTGGCGAATCAGCTGATGAATGGGCAACAAAGAGTCACGGTTAGTTCTGTACTGCCTGTGGTGCACAGTTTCAGTAGCAATTGGCAGTTTCAGATCCTCTATGTCATGATGTCCCACAACTGCAGATTCATCTGAAAGTTCAGGTCTAATGGACAGTTTCAGTTTACCATCCTCGATCTCTACAGGTGCTATTCCAAAAACCCATTTGTGACCTTTAGGATCTTTGAAACAACCTTGTCTCAAGAANTTTGCAATTGGATGGCAGTAGAGTACACTGAGCACCTGTGTCAACTAAAGCCCTGTGTTTCCAAACTTTTGAACTGCCAGACCACCTAATGAATACATTCCAATAGATTCGGTTCTCTCCACTATCCCTTTCCCAGAGATCCCAGGATCCCAGAGATCCCAGGGTCGTGGGTTCGAGCCCACGTTGGGCGCCAAATAAAAAGTATGTGAAGGTTTGGGAGTTCCCCACCCCCCACACTTTGTAAAATGACCCAGACTAGCACTCAG
>VWZE01020946.1:701505-743151 GCA_013396675.1 Eubucco bourcierii | reverse complement strand
TATAGTGTAATTTTCTCTATTAAAATATTCTAATTAACCTCAAACGAACACAGAAGGAGACTCTATAATGTTTCTGGGCAGCCTACTCCAGCCCTAGAATAAGTTTCTCCTCATATGGAAATGGAACCTCCTGTGTTCCAGCTTGTATCTGTTGTTCCTTGTCCTATCACTGGGCACCACCAAACGGAACCTGACACCTTCATCCTGATACCCACCCGTCAGATATTTATAGACATTGATAAAATCTCCATTCTCTGTGAGCAGTCCCCTACATTTTAGTGGACTGCTTACAGTGTGTCAGAGTATGTCTTTAGAGCGTTGAAGGGTCAGTGACCCAAACAATGACAAGAAAAGTAGAGAGAAAAAAGAAGGAAGAACACAGAGAAGAGAGAATAACCCAAGGTTTTGCAGCAGGTTACTGGCAGAACCAGGAAAAGAACCTCAGAACAGTCTATCAACCTGAGTACATGCAGTTAGGGTCCCCAGAAATACTTAACTTGCTTCTGAATCCTGAGCTTTAAATGAAACAAAACTAAATGAAAACCTTATAATATCTTTTTTTTTACTTCTTTTTTACTTCAGTTTCTGAGGTTCAAGCTTTCAAACATCTCCCTGTTGCCGTTAAGAGATAGAGACTCATTTTTAAACCCAGCAGAGCTTTTTTATAGTCAGCAGAATCTGATTCTGGGGGAAATCTGTGACTCTTACAATAATAAACATTGCAAGAGTTGTGCGAGACCGAGGAGTTGTGGCAACATTGATGTCTCAGACGTCACTGCCTGCTTATTTATTTGGACAACCACATCTATAAAAGGAAACAAAGTTTTCAATGTAAAAAACCCAAACTTTTCCCTTGTTTACTGAGATTTTTGTCTCAGGAGGTTATAGGTCTGAAGGTTTTAGGAAGTTGAAGGGTGAGAAGAAGGAATTAAATGGTAAAATTCTTGCTTGTTGTGACCCTCACAGAATTTAAGGACAGTGGTGCTGGCTAGGAGCTGGGGTGGCTGATGTGAAATCCAGAAATGCACTGGGAGAATGCATCCCTTTTAGCCCTGAAGAATGAAAAAGGAGCACATAGGACAAGCCTGGTAGCTTTCCCTTCTCTTCCTTTCTCTCGAGTAAGGAGCAAGGTGTGTGTAAACCTCTCAGGCCAACCTATGGAAACCATATGAGAATCTCCACAGCAGCTGCCATGCCAATGATGCCTGTCATCCCTGCAGATGTTTTCCATGCTCTTAAATAGTAATGCTGTGTCATAAGGCAAAAAGCAGAGGATGTTAGTACAGCAATATTTGGAGGAAGCAGTAGAATGAGCAGATTGCCTTGAATCGTTTGGTTTGCCATATGTTCTCAAGTTGGCTCCTGCAGCCTGACTGCAGCTATTCCTTCCTACCAGTGTGGGTGTTCTGGCCATGTGTCACCATTGTCACTCAGTCCTGAGGACCCTCTCTCAATTGCCTATTATAAACTTCCTGGAATACTGTATCAAATTTTGGACTCCCCAGTTCAAGAGAGAAAGGGAGAGAGTCGAGTGGAGAGCTACAAGTGTGATAGGGGAACTTGAACATCCCTGCTGTGAGGAAAAAATGAGAGCCCTGGAGCTGTTTACTCTGAAGAGGAGAAGGCTGAGAGGGGACCTGTATCTGTGAGGTGGGTGTCAGGATGAAGGTGCCAGGCTGGTTTTTGTGGCACCCAGTGATGGGACAAGGAACAAAGGTACAAACTGGAACACAGGAGGTTCCACCTCAACATGAGGAGGCACTTTTTTATCATGAGGGTGCTGGAGGCCTGGAGCAGGCTGCCCAGAGAGGTTGTGGAGACATTCAAAACCTTCCTGGATGTGTTCCTGTGTGGCCTGCCCCAGACGATCTTGCTCTGACTATGGAGTTGGACTGGATGATCTTTGGAGGTCCCTTCTAACCCCTACCATTATGTGATTCTGTATGATACCCATTGTGTTTCCTTTTCTCCAGATGAATTCCTGCACGTCTCCCATGCACACACACTGCTTCCTCATGTGCATGTTGGAAGCATGCACTGTTTTACACAACCAGACCTGCTCCAACCCTGGCCTCTAGCCATCTGTTTCTTTCATTTCTTTGTGTCAGTTAAATCTGGGTGAATTAAGCAGACCCTTGGCACTGTGGAGAGTTAAAAAGGTACATATTTAGAATAAATAGGAAAAAGTTGCTGCTTTGAGCAGGTTTTCACAACATCTGCTTTAGGTAATCAGCCTAGGTCTATTAAATCAGTTCTTCAGGGAGGGACCTGTTTTTCTGCCTTTACTATATAAGGACTTTGTGCTTCTAACTTTGGGTTTCCTGTGTTACACTGAGGTTAGACACATAAAGTACATCAGTACAAATAGACCAAACATAGAAGCATAGAATGGTTTAGGTCAGAAAGCACATCCAAGGTCATCCAGCCTAACTCTCCTGCAGTCAGCAAGGACATCCTCCACTAGAGCAGGTTGCTCAGAGCCTTGTCAAACCTGACCTTGAACAGCTCCATGGATGGGGCCTCAATTACCTCCCTGGACAACCTGTTCCCAGTGTCCCATCACCCTCATGGTGCAGAACTTGTCCAATCTAAATCTGCTCTTCTCTAATTTCAAACCATTGCCCCTCATCATGTCACTCCAGGCCTTTGCAAACAGTCCCTCTGCAACCTTCTTGTAGGACTCCTTGAAGTACTGGCAGGCTGCTATTAAGTCTTTCCAGAACCTTCTCTTCTCCAGACTGACCAATCTCAGCCTATCCTTACAAGCATATGACAAATATATGTCACAAACATACACAGTGGATCTATTGAGACTGCAAAGACAGACAGAGAAAATGGGGAAATGCCAAAACAAAGCCTTTCTAAAGACATCCAGCTCACCCAGCTTGTGAATGTGCATGATGGTAATCTTAATTAATCGCATACCAAGTTTTTTTATCAACTCTCCTGCCTTATTCAGTGCACAGGTTGAACCAGTTCTGGGTGCTGTTTGGAACTGTGTAGTGAAATGGTTTATATGCAGGATTTGGTTTTCCTGGAAAAGTGTACAATCTGGGAAAGGTCCTTAAATATACTCAGGGGACCTGGACTCTCATAATGCTTGCCCAAAATGTTTGGCGCCTGACTTTTCAACACATTTTGCATGCCCAGCTTTTCAGAAAGAAAAAGAGAAGCAAATTCCAGCCCACAGCTCTGTGTTTATGCACGCTGAGATCACCAGCAAAATTGGACCCTCTGGATTGCACACACAGGGCTGTGCTACTTGAGCCACTGAGAGCAAATAACAGTATTAGGTTGTCATTGCTGTTTGAACAGACAAAATCCCTGTGATTGGCAGAACTCATCCATCTGCTCTCTCAAGTAGTGCAACTGCAGGAGCAACTGAATGATTTATAAGGCACATTACAGTGGTGTTTAGCTTGTCTTTTTAAAGACTGAACACGACCTGCCCTCTTCTTGTCTTGGCCTGCCCACAGGCTCCTTTTTTTAATTGCTGAGTGATACTCTGTCCTCTGGTTATTATGGAAGCCACCCATAGCAGTGGTTGTATTTGCACAGTGCTGCAAATGTGTGATTGTGAAATGCTTTAGGAAACTTGAGGGTGACAAATGAGTACCCGTGTCCGGAGGTAGGACTTGCAACATCCAAATTACATTTTAAAATAACCCTGTGGGTTAGGTTTCAGTATTCACTTTGAGGTGTCTATTTCTTGCTGAAGTGGACAACAGCAAGTGACATACTTGCTGTCTCACAGTGTTTGTCTACTGTATCAATTGTAACTTCATTCCTATGGACTGTATTTAAGTGAAATATTCTTGCAGTTGTGCTCTCAGCAGTCTGCTTCTGAGGTCTACCCAGTATCTCTTTCTATTCAGCGTCTCCTTGGGTTCTTACTGCCTCTCTCTTCACAGCTCTTTGGGCTCTGTTGTTTCTTTGCCCTGTTTTATGAGAGCTATCTGGCAGCATGGACTGTTTGGAGTTCAGTCCATATGTAACTTTTATTTAGAAATAAATCTAGAGATCTTCATGATAGTAGTACTTTAAGGTGCCAATCAATGAGATTGATAGTGATGAGATTTTTTTCCCAGCACCAAAAACCTAATCAAGAAATGTTTTCTATTGATCTAGGGCAGGAAATCAGCACTGCAATGTGATTGAAGTCATCAGTTACTTTGTGACAGGATTCAGAAACGGAGCATGAAATAGGGCTAGAATCCAGATATTTTCCTCATTTGAAATCACTTGTTCAGAGCACCAGAAAACTTCACTTAGGTCTCAGAAAGATGATGTGTGATTTAAGTCACTGACCTAAGAAAAAGCAATGAAAAGACTTTAGAAGATAAACTGGATTTTTTTTTCCCCCCACCCTTCTGAATGTGTGCCTCAAATGAGCAAAGGCACACTGCTGTTCTCTCTGCATCACAGCGGTGTGCCTGGTGCTCTCTCTTGCCGTTTGTTTTCTTCCCAGTCTCCTTACTCAGATACAGTATGTTCCTCCTGATGAGGACTAATCAGATAGCCATTTGTTAGGAACGTTTTCCAGGAAGCTGACTTCAGCTGGGCATAAGCTTCAATTGTTGTATACACTAATTGGAAACAAATCTTTTAAAAATTCTGCTTGCCAGAAGTCATCCTGGCAGTACAGAGCTTTAACAGCATCCAACAAGTGTTAGTCCTGCAGCTCTAGTCTTATGCATTGCCAAACACATAAGTAAAGAAATAGCTGATGAAAGGCAATGAATGTCACTGAATTTCTTGTGGTTTAATCACTGTGATTTTTCTACTCTCTCCAAGTTATTTTAGCTGCTTTTATCAGGATGCTGCAGGGAACAACTGCCTGTATCATCACAGAATCCCAGAATGGCTTAGGTTGGAAGCGATCTCAGAGATCATCTACTCCAACCCCCCTGCTATGGGCAGGGATGACTCTCAACTAGACTCAGCTGCTCAAGGCCTCATCCAACATGGCTTTGAACACCCCCAAGGAGGAGGCATCCACAACCTCCCTGGGCAGCCTATTTCGGAGTCTCACCACCCTTGTACTGAAGAACTTCCTAATCTCCAGTCTAACCCTGCTCTCCCTCAGCTTGAAACCGTTTGCTAGACACCCTTATGAAAAGTCCCTCTGCAGCCTTCCTGTAGGATCCCTTCAGGACTGGAAGGCAACTCTAAGGTCCTGCCAGAGTCTTTTCTTCTTTAGGCTGAACAACCCAATCCATGTGTATTCTCATGATGCAGTTACACCTTGTAGTGGAGCGGCCTTCTAAGGCACAAGCCAGGGGCTTTATCCTGTGCATAAAGTCAAATTGACTTGGATGTGGAAGTACCACAGCAGTGTGGTGCAATGGTTAGAATGGAGAGCTAGGAGCTGGTAAATCCTGAGTTCTGTGCCTTTGCCATGAGCTTGTTGCAAGCTGTGGCTGTGTCATTTGGTTATGGATTTTTTTTTTTTAAATCAGTGGCATCCCATTTTTGATTTACTGATGAGTAATAAATGTGGCTGCAATTCTGAATTCTCAGGCAGTAACATGTTTGAAAGATGTCTGATTGCTGGAGTGCAGCTGTGCAAATAACCTAGGCTGCCTGTTGGAAACAGCAACCCTGCCTAAGAGTAAACAGCAGCAGACTCCTTGTCTCTGTACCTGTGAAAGGGATCAAAGATGCTGGTCTTTGCCTCTAGGTTGCTTTAAGCCTTTCTTGTTTAGTGTTTGCACTTTATTTTTATTGTGCCATGGAAATACAGATATATATTATCTATATATATATGTATGTGTGTGTGTGTGTGTGTGTGTATAAAATATATGTAAAAACAGTCCTCATCAGCCTGTCAAAATGATCCCCAGGTGGTTTGGTGTGCTTTTCTCATTTCTCCTTTGTGAGTTCTCCTCATACAAGTGGTCACTCTTGGGTGATGAGCTGGTGGTTAAAGACATGCCTACAGTGGCAGCTGAATGCTGAGCTGTAACTGCCACGGCAGGTTGTGTAAACTCACCTGTCTCTAAGGTTTTAATAAGGTTTAAGGGCAAGTTGGCATCACAAAGAAGAATGTGAAATGGATTTCAAAGCTCCATCCAGCACTCCAGAAATGCTTTTTGAGGTTTTAGGACCTGGGAAACTGTGCTTAATGATGATGTCTTGACATAACTATCTACAAACACTGCTGTTTTAATCTTTTGAGGCCCTCTGACCTGTTAAATATGCTTGTGATCTATCAATGTGTCATCCAGCCCCTCTTCTTTGAAATCGTTTCTCCTTTTGTGTGAGGGACTGCTCTGAAGATTAGAAGCCTCTAAACTTCTAATTCATTTCCAGTGGGAAAGAAGTCAGTTGCTGAAAAACTTTTTTGACCCCCTGGCATTCTAGGATACTCCACTCTTTCTGAATCCCTCCTCTCTCTTACTTCCAACATCCATTCTGCCAGCATCATCATGGCACTGTATGGCACATAACTGGCTGACATCTTACCAGGCTTTGTTAATTCAGTATTATGGCTGTAGGGATCAAGTACATGACCCTGACATGGTTGCAAAGGTTTTAGTACATTATTTCTTTTCACCAAAATAGGGCATTGTAGAAAGAGGTGCACTTTCCAGCTTTGAAAGTTCTTGTCTTGAAGACCAACAAAACAAAAACCAAAACAACAAACAACCAAAAAACAACAACAAAAAACCCCACCAAAAAAACCCCAACTGTCCTTTTCCAGCTGGAGAACAGCTGGATAAAAATGTTTGTTATTTCTTGGTGTGCTTTTAACTTGAGGTGCTGCTTTGTTATTGGGAGTGGAATGGCTCTGCACAGCCATATTGACCAGCAGGTCACTTCTAGGTTGTTCTGAAACTAGTAGCTTAAATATTTTTAATTTGGGAGGCATAACACCCATGCTTGAGAAAGGAAAAGCATGTTGATGTGAAATGGTAATAAGAAATGACTCATCTGGGTGCTGCTATTGTGTGCTTGTCCTCAGTGCTCTTCTGCACCACTGAAGGGGTAATGGAAGTCTCTGGTGTTCTCCACTGCTCATACCTGAATGGAACATTCATTGTGGGATTGAGGAAGGTGCTCAGGCACCTCTCTGTGAACCTGGCCCTGCACTGTGGGGCTTTCTGCCCTTGTCTATGTCTGCGTGGTTTCCTGGCAGCCTTTGGCATTGGGTAATTGGTGGGAAGGCTTTTTGCACATGTGGACCTTTCTGCCTCCCCAGCCTCTCTGAAAAGCTGGATATGGGGAAGGAATCAATTGTTACTGGATTGTGCCACTTGTTTAGGTGACATTTGACAGTGCAGGCATCCCATACCAGCTGTGTCTGCCACTTAGGGATCCCAAACCAGAGAAAGAGGGGTGTTTTGGAGCTACATAGCTGCTGCTCTTCATCGTTCTCTGGCATGTTTGTACCTTGGCTTCTCTGATGAGAGCAGGATGACCTTGGGAAGCTGACAGCTACCAGACCGTTGCTGGCTGCTGTGGGAGTGGTTGCATCTTCTGAAAAGGTAGAATTTATGTGCAGTCAGTTGCAGACTAACAAAATGCCAGGAAGCTGTCATGGGATCTGGGATATTCCAAGTTTTACAGCTGCTGGAGGTTGCTCAAGTAGTTAAAGCTGCACCTTCATTTAGACTGTACCTACTGGTCACAGGATCACAGGATGCTAGGGGTTGGAAGGGGCCTCCATAGATCATCAAATCCAAACCCCCTGCCAGAGCAGGACTAGAGAATCTAGTGCAGGTCCCACAGGAATGCATCCAGACAGGTCTTGAAAGACCCAAGAGAAGAAGACTCCACAGCCTCTTTGGGCAGCCTGTTCCAGTGCTCCATGATCCTTACAGTTAAGAAGCTCTTCCTCATGTTGAGGTGGAACTTCCTGTGCTGTAGTTTACACCCATTGCCCCTTGTCCTGTCACAGGGCACAACTGAGAAGAGTTTGGCCCCTCTCTCTTGACCCCCAGCCCTCAGATATTTATAAACATGGATTAGATGCCCTCTAAGTCTTCTCTTCACCAGACCATGTCTCTCAGCCTTTCCTCACTGAGCAGTGCTCCAACCCCTTCATCATCTTTGCACACCTCCCTTGGACATCTTTCAAGTAGATCTCTGTCCCTCCTGACCTGGGGAGCCCAAAACTGAATGCAATATTCCAGATGAGGTCTCACCAGGGCAGAGGGCTATGTTGTGCTTGCTGGCCCCATCCTCATCAGCACCCAGCCCTGTCTGGCAAGCTCCTCAACCTTCCTGTGACCGATAAATTTGAGGGAGGGGAGAAAACTGTTTTCTTTTCTCCCACTGCAATAAACAAATGATGGAGGAAGAGTAATGGCTGTGGCTAGGGATGATGACTCTGCCTCTAGAAAGGTAATGGTTAACATTGGCAAATTAGAGGAGTGGATTAGCTGCCTTGTTTAACTTGAGTTGTGCTCAGCTGAACTGATTGATCATCCCTTATTTGCAAAAAAGAAAAAAAAAAGTGAAAAATAAAACTGGAGTGTGTCGTTTTTTGTTGGCATCTTATTTAAGCTGAACATCTTGCTTAGGCTTTGGAAAAGTGTTGGGTTAGCAACTTTCGTGGCAGTACTGCAGAAGAAATGCCTTTGAAAAGTGAAATTTAGCTGTCTGCTAGAAATCTTTGCTAAACAGCTAATTAAATTATAGTAGGGTTCTGTGCAATGAGAATGTGATCATTCTGCTCTTTGTTCTAAGCAACTTTGAAGCTTTGAGGTAGCAACACAGACAAATGTTTGTTACCAAGTCAGCAATCTCTTACCTGTTGCACAGGTTGCTCATTCTGATTCTTTTTTACTCATTTGGCCAAGTGTTTTACCCCACAGGGATTTTTTTTTTTTTTTTCTGTCTCCTGGTATTCACTCACTGGAACCATGCTCTTTTGATCACAGATCTCAAACTGACCCCAACACATTTAAGAGTGGTGTCCGTTCTATGAACTGTGTCTTTTCTGAACTGAACCACCATAGGCTGCTGCTCTTTGCCCCAGAACCTGCTGCTGGCTCAGCTCCCCCTTGCACATAGGGGAACTGTTATCAGGGAAGTGGAGCTGGCAGGGGGTGATGTTCAGGTCTGCAGTAAATGTTTCTCCTGTAGGAAATGTCATGGGCTTCCCACAGTGAAATCCTCCCCATGCTTTTGCAGTGGGCTTTGTGGAGTTTGGGATTTTCTTGGCCCTTTTGCTCTGAAACAAATGGAGTCAGCTCCTAGTCAATTAGTGCACAGTGAAGGTAGCTCAGATCACCTTCCAGTACAGTATTAGACACTGAAATGCTCCAGAAGCATTCATCTGTCAGTTTCTTTCCATGACTCAATGGAGGGAACAGACATTAGCACCCAATAAATGATGATTTCTGAAACCACTCCATTCCACTTGCCTCTGACTAAGCTTTTATTGGGGCATCTTCTTTCCTGTGAGATGGGTGGGCTACATGGGTTGCAGATTGAAAGGGATGAGGAATATATCTCCCTCTCTGGAGATACTCCAAACCCACCTGGATGTGTTCCTGTATGATCTGGTATAGGTGATCCTGCTCTGGCAGGGGGGTTGGACTGGATGAGCTTTCGAGGGTCCCTTCCAGCCCCTGACATTCTGTGAGTCTGTGAAGGGAGTTTAAACCTTATTAAATCACCTCTTTATGGGCTTGTACATTAGAAGGGTTGCTAGAATTAATAATTACAAGAGTGAAAATGCTCTGTGTCAAAAAAAAAAGAAAAAGTATGTAAAAGGACTAAAGCAAAACAAAATCCACCTTTCATGTTAAAAATCTGTGTTTAAAAAATTGCAGGCATCATTTGAAGCTTTAGAAATTTCCATCACTAGTTATACCTCTTCTGGCATTTGTGTGATAAGATGAAGGCTACAGAATGCCATTTTAATTTGTGAGGAATGAGCTTTGCAGTATTTCAGATTATTTCTGCTTTGAAACATAGGGTTAATGAGCACATCTCAAGGCTGCTTCATTTAGTGCATCTACTACAGTTCATCCAATTTAGAGAGACAAAAAGAAATGAAAGGGAAGTGGAATTAACACAAGGAAATTATACAGACATGCCAATGACAGCTTCTGAATGCTTAGTGTGAAATTTCTCTTCGAGGTTCATGCAGATCCCCCAGGGATGGAGCATTTTGAAATTATTAGCTCTTCACATAGTAAAGCCTTCTTCCTTGTAGTCATGGCAACAACTCCTTTCCCATCTCCTGTACCTTGGCAACGGGAGTGCCGCAGGTTTTTCATCTACCTCTGGGTGGCTTTTCAGGTGCCCAATACAAATTCTGAGTTAAGGTAACTTTTACAAATGTAATGACTCATTTTAACTGATGAGGAAGGAGAGCTGCAAGCTGAGAAATCAGGTGGTGACCTGCCTTGATTAGTCTTACCTCTCAGGTCTCAGGGTGCAGCAAGAGAGATGAATTTTCACTAGTTTGGAGCCGCTACTTCCGGCAAAATGAAACTAAAATTGGCTCAGCTAATATTTAGAAGTGGAACAAAATAAAATCTGCATTTCTCCTTGAACTTTATCATCAGGATATTTTTTCCTGTTTTGCTTTGGTTTTCTAAATTGTATATTCCTTTCTTCAGTGTTTTCCCTGTAACAAATGATTTCACAGTCAGTCTCTGAGAATCACAGAATGGCTTAGGTTGGAAAGGACCTTAGAGGTTATAGAATCATAGAATCAAGCAGATTGGAAGAGGCCTCCAAGATCATCCAGCCTCCACCTCTCAACTAGACTCAGCTGCTCAAGCTCTTACCCAACCTCTCCTGGAACACCCCAGGGAGGAGACATTCTCAACCTCCCTGAGCAACCTATTCAGAGTCACAGAAACATTCAGGTTGGAAAAACCCCTCAGGATCACCAAGTCTCAGCAACATCTCCTACTCTGCAAGGTTCACCCTAAACCAAATCCCCAAGCACCACATCCAAACCGCTTTTAAACACATCCAGAGTTGGTGACTCCACCACCTCCCTGGCAGCCCATTCCAATGCCTGACCACTCTTGCTGGGAATTTTTTTTTTTTTTTTTGTAATATCCAGTCTAAACCTACCCAGTCACAGCTTGAGGCCATTCCCTCTTGTTCTGTCACTGTTTTCTTGTGAGAAGAGATCAGCACTAGCCTTCCCACAATCTCCTTTCAGTAAGCTGTAGACAGTGATGAGATCTCCCCTCAGCCTCCTCTTTCTCAAACTAACCATCTCCAACTCCTCAGTCACTCCTCACAAGATTTGTTCTCTAGGGCCTTCCCCAGCTTCCCTGCACTTGCTCCAGCACCTCCACATCTGTCATGTATTGAGGTGTCCAAAATTGAACATAGGACTCAAGGTGTGGCCTCACCAGAGCCAAGTACAAGGGGACAATCACTTCCCTATTCCAGAGTCTCACCACCCTTGTACTGAAGAACTTCTTCCGAAGCTCCACTTTAAACCTACTCACCCTCACCTTAAAACCGTTCCCCCTTGTCCTACTGCTAGACACCCTTATGAAAAGTCCCTCTGCAGCTTCCTGTAGGATCCTTCAGGTGTTGAAAGGCAGTCATGAGCTCACTTGCTGTGTTTGCATGGGCATTCCAAGTAGCAATCTCTTTTCAGTTCTGGAATTTGTTTGGGCCTAGTAGCCCAAGTGCTGCTTGGGCTGCTATTTCCATGCTATTTCCAACTTACCTACTGAGTGTGTTAGCTAAACATAAATAGAAAGCCATTGCTCTGTTCTCTATGCATGTCTTTGAGCCAAGCAAAGCATTTGTGCCATCTTCTGGGATAAGACCTCTCCTGGATTCCTGTCTCCAACCGGTTATTAAAATTCTACCACTTGTCGTAGGTGTGAATTTTCAGCAGTTGAAAGGCAGTTATCTGGCATCTACAAAATAAATGAGGAGCATAGCTGGAGCAAGAGACTCATTTTGGATATAAATAAGATTAGTTAGTTAGTTAGTTAACTGTTTTTATTTTGGAGAGTAAAATGTATTAAAAGTTGAAGGACATCACAGTCCCAACTTTTCTGAAGAAAAAGAGGGTTTGTCAGACCTCTCCTAGCACACCCTGTGGAGACAAAAACCTAAAAGCTTTTAACAACTTTTAAATTGGACTTTTCAGGACTGTCATTGCATCCCTCTGAGAAGATATTGCAGTAGATTTTGCTGGTGGCTTTCAGATCATTTTAACACATTAAGGTGGCATTTTTCTCTTGACTTTCTTGCACATAAGCCTAAGTCATAGTCAGCAGGTTAAAACAATATAAATATTTCCTGTTTAATGAGTAAAGGGCAGCAAGTCAGCTCTAGCTGTTGAGGTCAGTTTGAGATAAGAACAGCCAGAAGTAAAAAGAGAGCCTGGAGCCCACTGTCAATCATGAGGCAGCAAGAAGCTGGTGGTGCCTTCTGCACTTCTGCATTTTCAAGGGCCTTGACCATCCCCTCCTCCTCCAGGAATGGTGTGAGGGAAGTGGTGTTAAGGAAGTTTCAGAAGGATTAGGCAGCTTTGCATTCCAAGACTCAGAGTCTGACATCTCCCACAAGATCTTACACTCAGATAGAAGTCAGGTTTGATTATATTTATTTCTCATCAGCCTTTGTAGTTGTAACAAAGACTTCAAAGACTTCCCTTGTTTGTATGGTTGGTGCAGAGTGAAACTCCATACTGAGGACCTGCACCTTCCCCACAAACCTAAGCCTTTTTGTTCTGCTTTGGACAAGATACTGCTTTTAAAAGTCCCTGAAATGTGTTTGGCAGTGTGAGGTTTGGGAAGAATCATAGAATCACAGAATTGTCAGGGCTGGATCAAGGATCATCCAGTTCCAACCTCCCTGCCATGGGCAGGGACACCTCACACTAGAACAGGTTGCTCAGAGCCACATCCAACTTGACCTTAAAGACCTCCACGGACGAGGCTTCCACCACCTCCCTGAACAACGTATTGCTGTGTCTCACCACCCTCATGGTGAAGAACTTCTTCCTAACATCTAATCTGAATCTACCTACTTAGAGTTTTGTTCCGTTCCCTCAAGTCCTATCACTACCTGACACCTTAAAAAAAATCCCTCAGCAGCTTTCCTGTAGTTCCCTCTTCAGATACTGGAAGGCTACAATAAGGTTTCCTCAGAACCTTTTCCTCTCCAGACTGAACAGCCCCAACTCTCTCAGCCTGTCCTCATAACAGAGCAGCTCCAGCCTTCTGATCATCCTCGTGGACCTCCTCTGGACACATTCCAGCACCTCCAGATCTTTCTTGTAATGGAGGTTCTAGAATTGGACACAGTACTCCAGGTGGGGTCTCACCAGAGTGGAGTAGAGGGGGGAACTTTAACTGCTTTGAATAGATCAGATAATCTACCTAGATCAACTACATGATCGAAACTGTGGTTTATTGCTGTTTGAATGCACACCTTTTTATTTGTGTCTACAAAAGAAGCACTATAAAAGGCAATGGTAGTGTTGCTGAGGAGCTGTTTACCTGCCAAATATGTCTGTCTGATGCATGAGGTGACCATGGGAACCAATTCGATGGCAATTATTTAAAGGAAACCTTGCAGTGAAATTATTATTTCGTGTAGACTAAATAACTCTGCAGTTGCATTTGAAAACAAGCTTGTTTCTGGGAAAAGGAATAACAACTAGAAAACCATTTAGAGGAAAGGGTCAGCATAAGTCCTGCATAAAAAATACATTACTACAGCAAGGGTTTTTGATGTATATTTTACAAATGTTGTTGTGAAAATAAAGAGGAAATCTGTATTGGGTTATCAAGTCTGTGCAAATTTTAGCTGGTTTGGTATGCATTCCTAGGGGGCTCAGTCTTTTGCTGATTTCATTTTTCTTAAAAAATTAATTACAGGCTGCTGTATTCCCCCCAGAGAAGTTATTAACTATGTCTCTCTCTCCAAAGAGTCCTTGGCTCTCAGGAGGTAAAGTGCCTTGGGCTAAAAACTGTTGATTGTATTTCCGATTTGTAAAGAACTTTTTTTTTTTTTTAAAACTCATTTTTATCTTTACTGACATTTTTCGCTGGTGATAACTGATAGCACTGCATTGGGATGAAGGCTGAACAGGTGCTGTCACAGATTCAGAGTGTTAGGGGTTAGAAGGGACCTCCAAAGATCATCAAATCCAACCCCCCTGCCAGAGCAGGACCACCTAGGGCAGGTCACACAGGAGCGCATCCAGGAAGGTTTTGAATGTCTCCAGAGAAAGAGACTCCACAACCTCTCTGGGCAGCCTGTGTCAGGGCTCTGTCATCCTCACAGGGAAAAAGTTTTTCCAAGTGTTCCCATGGCACCTCCTCTGCTCCAGCTTGCACCCATTGCTCCTTGCCCTATCATTGGCCATCCCTGAGCACAGCCTAGCTCCATCCTCCCAATGCTGCCCTGCACATCTTTATCAACATGAATGGGGTCACCCCCCAGGTTCCTCTGCTTTAAGCTCCTAGCCCCACCTCCCTCAGTCTGTCCTCACAAGGGAGGTGTTCTACTCCTTTCACCATCTTTGTGGCTCTGTGCTGGACTCTCCCAAGCAGTTCCCTGAGATCCTTCTTGAACTGAGGAGCCCAAAACTGGACGCAGTATTCCTGATGTGGCATATAAAGGACACATGCACTGCACAAATGATTCTTTAGGGGTCAAATTTTCCTTGAAAGGTTATGTACAAAGATTGTCAATTTTTCCCTGAAATGGAAGCTGTAGGAAAACCTCCTATTGCTTTACACTACTTTTATGGAATACATTTATTTGCAAGTTGCCCTCGTGATGCTACTGAAATACATTTCCCAGTGGCATTCTACCATAAAACCATTCTGGTACTATTACCATTTTAACCCAGTAATGAATTACATAGGAAATCTGAGATCATAGAATCATTCAGATTGAAAAAGACCCTTGAGAGCATCAGGCTCAACCATTAACCCTACTTTACCAAGTTCACCACTGAAATGTATGGCTAAGAACCGCATCTAAATGACCTTTAAACACATCCAGGGATGGTGATTCCACCACCTCCCTGGGCAGCCTGTTCTAATGCTTGCTCACTCTTTCAGTAATAACTGGGGTAAGACTGCATTAGAATTTGTTTGTTCTCCCAGTTCTGGCCCACCTGACAACTGTCATCTCTGTCTGTGTAAAGTAATTAAGAAGGGATCATTATAAAGAATTAATAATGGCAGGTTGAATTTGTTTGGCTAATTAAGAGACTTTTCAGTGTCAATAAAGAAGGGTGAGAATGGTTGTGTTTCAGATGAGAAAACACAGAAAAATTAAGTTCTGTATGGATCTCTTTTGAAAGAGACACTGATTATGTCATCCTTAAATGATCTTCATCAGGCTTGCTTTATTTATTTTTTATTTTGGCTTTTAAGTCACTTCAGGTGGCATGGCTCAGTCTCACTCTGTCTCACTGCAGCTCTCAGACCAAGAATGATGTCACACCAATGCAGAGTGAATCAGTGCCTTTCAGAAAGAGACTTCAAGTCTTGTGTGTGTTCATTTACAGACATCATGACTCATACTAGGGCTTTCTATGCAAGCACATAGAACAATAAGAATATTTTCAAGGCCTGTAACAACTCAGGTTAGTTAGATATCTTCTTCTGTAAGACTGCAATACATTTATGCATACAATCTACAGTGGAACTAGAAAGCATGTCCAAGTCTAGGAAACAGGCTAGGTTTGTATTAGTACATCTGAATCTGTGCAGTGGAAGGTTAATTATGGAGACATCAGGTTTAGGAAAGCAAGACTGTCTTTTTATTTTTCCTGTGGTCTAAGTGACTTGTGGGGTCTGTCCTATTCTTAGTGCAAAGTGATGAAGAGGACCAAATATTTCTCTATTCGCTTCAGTGTGTTCACTTTAAAATGGTGGAAGAGAGAAGCCAGGTTCTTTCTTTTTCCAGGAAATTAACTTTTGTCAGTGCTTAAAGTCCACCTTTGGAACCAGATTATGATACTTTGCGATAAGTTACCAGAACATCTCTGAGACTGCCTCCTTTCACCATCATTATGTCTACTGGGAGGTCATCTTACCTGAGCTAGTGTTCAACACTTCTTTGTGCTAATTGAAAGGTCTGGGTTTATTTAACACTCTGTGTGTCTCTTCAGTATACTTTAAAAGTGATGGTTGGAGGCTTTTTTCTGTAGACAGAAACTCATTCCTCCTCAGCTTCTTGCTAGGTTCTTTGTAAGGCACAGATGAAAAGTGGTTGTTGATAACAATGACCAATTTAGTTGTCTAAAGGTTTTGCTTGATCAGAACTTCCTTTCTTGTCTTTCAGACTCCCCGAACATGTGAAAACTTTATCAAGTTGTGTAAGAAGAACTATTACGACGGAACAATTTTTCACAGATCAATTCGTAACTTTGTGGTGAGTGTTGAACAAATCTTATGGAATGCACAAGACATCAGCTCCTCAGAATACTTACTTAGCTTAATTCAGTTTTAGTTTCTTCATGCATGACAACTTGTAGTAGATGCATAATAACTACACTATCAGAGCAAGGATGATCCTAATTTACTACATTTGTACTTGCTAGTCTTACTAACAACTGTCTCTGACTAATATTGTCACTTGGAGCATCACTGCACTGGATAGTGTTTTTTTCTGGTGTTCCAGACAAAGCCTTTGAGAGTCATTGCCTTGGCAAGGCTCTTGTTATCTTCCCCAAGGTGTGGGTGGGTGGTTAATGAACAGAAAAGGAGAGAGAGAAATGCTCATTTGGGTAAATAATGCTGTGGCCTGTTAAAATTCCATTGAGATGAAACTTTAGACAGCAGATTAATTTCTGTTTCAGGTTGTGGTACTTTAATCATAGGATGGCTTTGGTTGGAAGGGACTTCCAAAGGTCATCTAGTCCAAAGCCCCTACAGTCAGCAGGGACATCCTCCACTATATCAGATTGCTCAGAGCCTTGTTGAGCCTCACCTTGAAGATATCTAGGGATGGGGCCTCAACCACCTCCCTGGGCAACCTATTCCAGTGTTACACCACCCTCATGGTAAAGAAGTTGTGCCTCACGTCAAATCTAAATCTGCTTTTCTTTCATTTCAAACCACTGCCCCTTGTCCTATCTCTGCAACCTTTGCAAACAGTCCCTCTGCAGTCTTCTCGTAGCCCACATCAGACACTGGCAGGCTGCTGTTCAGTCTCCCCAGAGTGTCCTCTTCCCCAGTCTGAACAAACCCAGCTCCCTCAGCCTAGATACTGTCAGATCATCCTTTCCTGAGTGTGCTCCAGGATAGGTGCCCAGACCTTTATGTAAAGGAATTAAAGAGCACCTAGTGCACCAGCAAACTGACATTGGTAGCCAGAGGTCTTTATTTACACAGGTACTATCCAGGCAGTTTAGGATATTGTAGTTGTCCTGTAACTTACTTTCAGAAAAATTAACAAACTGATCCTGAGGCAGAGTACATCTTTCAGGGAATGTCACTGAATGTTACATTCCACCCTGTTATCCTAAAAAAAACCTAAAAACAAAAAAAACAACCAAAGAAAAAAACCCACACCTTTTTTTCTCTTTTTGACAGCACTATATAGCTCAGTTCACTGTTAAACTCACAATTCAAATTGTGCTTTTGTGCTGTTGCTCTGAAACGAGTCACATCACACTCCCTCTGCTGGCACTGGAATATAGAATCTTTTCTCTGTAGGTCCTGTATGTATGCACAGTGATTAATTTTGTTGCTGAAAGGCTGCTTTTGCCTGAGGATTTTCCTTACTGCAGATAGTGAGGGAGATCCTGGGAAATACAGATTCGGATACAGAAAATATTCCATATTTCCTAATTTCTTGCTTTCCCGTCATGGGGAGGATTGGTAGGAAGATGGAAAGCATTTTCAGTTCCAAAAGCAATGCATCATCAGTTAAAAAGCAGCTGATGACTCAGCATCTGGCAGAAAGGATGACCTGGTTAACCCATTTGAGGCTGTTCATTTTCATGTTCACCCACAAGAGACCAATCAGTTTTATGAAACTTTCTTCTCTGAGATAAATAATGTCGAAGATAAATGTAGAAAGTAATGTAGAAGCTGGTAAAAGAAACTCCAGGTAAGTACTAAAGGTTTCCTTGTTACTGACTTGTCAACATGACCCAATATAAAGAAAGTTTTAACATGACCAAGTGCAGGGTTCTGCCCCTGAGTCGGAACAATGCTCTTTATCAGTACAACCTAGGGCATGAAGTGATAGAAAGCAAAGTGATAGAAAGTGAAGAAAAGGACTGGGGAGTTCTGGTGGATGAGAAGCTGGACATGATGAGCCAGCTATGTGCACTTGCAGCCCAGAAGGCCAATGGCAGCCTGGGCTGCATCAGAAGTGTGGCCAGCAGATGGAGAAAGGGGATTCTGCCACTTTACTCTTGTCCTGGTGAGACCTCACCTTGGGTACTGTGTCAGCCTCTGGAGCCTTCAGGACAGGAAGGACATGGACCTGATGGGGCAAGTTTAGAAGAGGGCCACAAAAACAATCAAGGGGCTGGAACACCTCTGCTACTAGGACAGGCTGAGGGAGGTGGGGTTCAGCCTGAAGAAGAGAAGGCTCCAGGTAGACCTAAAGCAGCTTGCCCAGTACCTGAAGGGGGCTACAAGAAGGCTGCAGAGGGACTGTTTCTGAAGGCCTGAAGTGATAGGACAAGAGGCAGTGGTTTGAAGTTAGAGAAGAACAGATTTAGATTGGATGTTAGTAAAAAATTCTGCACCATGAGGGTGGTGTAACACTGGAATAAATTGCCCAGGGAGGTATTTGAGGCCCAATCCCTGGATATCTTCAAGGTGAGGCTCAACAAGGCTCTAAGCAACCCTGGTCCCTTCTGACTACAGGTGGGTTGGACTGGATGATCTTTGGAGAGGTGCCTTCCAACTCAAACCATTCTATGCTTCTATACAACAGTGAGCAGAACTGGCTTTCATGTATTTAATCTTTCATATAGATATAGATAACCCATAATTTTAATTCTGCAGATCCAAGGAGGTGATCCGACTGGAACAGGAACAGGTAAGACTGAGTTTGAATCAAGCAAACTGTTTTTACTTTATGCACTGTGTTGTTACATTTGTCTCCAGATACCTTGTGTAGATTAAAATTTCCTAACCAGTGAACTGTAGTACATTGAGTATTTCTACCCGAAAGCAGTTTTATTGTTATATTTTTATGACTATTTTAATTGTGCTCAAAATTCTCAGTCTAAAATTTGGGTACTCTTCCACTCAGAATTCTTGTCTGGTCTGTACTTCCTTTTTCTTCCAGAAAATAAATAAATTATAATGATAATACTTTTACAGCTGGCCTTTGAGAGCAAAGAACAAAGGAAGATATACATTCATGCAAAGCTGCTTTGAAATTCAGTGTTAATAAAATACTTAAGACCTGCCTAGGAATTGGTGGATGGCCAGGTGCCATCTGTTCTCCCAGCTAGCTGCCTTGTAAAGCCCAAGCTGCTCTTTTGCTAACTTTAAGGTTTCACTGTTACTAAATAATCCTGCCTGTTCATTCTCCCTTATAGAATCACAGAATTTCAGGGACTGGAAGGGACCTCAAAAGCTCAGCCAGTCCACCTCCCCTGGCAGAGCAGGATCACCTATACCAGATCACACAGGAACACATCCAGGAGGGTTTTGAATAACTCCAGAGAGGGAGACCCCACAACCCCCCTGGGCAGCCTGTTCCAGTGTTCTGTCACCCTCACAATGAAAAAAAAATTCCTCCTCATGCTTACATGAGGCTTCCTATACCTCAACTTCCACCCATTACCTCTTGTCCTGTGTTTGGGCGTCACCCAGCAGAGCCTGGCTCCATCCTCTTGGCACTCACCCTTTACATATTTATAACCATGAATGAGGTCGCTTCTCAGTCTCCTCTTCACCAGGCTAAAGAGCCCCAACTCCTTCAGGAGGTGTTCCATTCCCTTAATAATATTTGTGGCTCTGCACTGGACTCTCTCAAGCAGTTCCCTGAGGTCCTTCTTGAACTGGGGGCCCAGAACTGGACACAGTACTCCAGATGTTACCTCACCAGGGCAGAGCAGAGGGGGAGGAGAATCTCTCTCCACCTATTAACCACAACCCTTCTAATACACCCCAGGATAGCATTGGCCCTCCTGACCACAAGAGCACACTGCTAGCTCATGATCAACCTCCCATCCACTAGGACCCCCAGATCCTTTTCCCCTTCACTGCCTTCAAGCAGGTTGGTCCCCGACCTATGCTGATACCTGAGGTTGTTCTTTCCCAGGTGCAAGCCTCTACACTTGCCCTTGTTGAATTTCTTTGAATTTCTCCTTAGCTGGAGGTCTGTGTGACAGTTGTATCAGAAATGATCAGGAGACAGAGAAACTGAAGCATTGCTCACCACACTAGATATGTGCTCATTTTCCACCTACACCTTTAATCTCCCCACTCGTAGATGTCAGCAGCCTCCACAGCTGCTCTCTCCATCCTGTGGGGTTCTGTCCATTTTCATTCCAGTTCATACCTGTGTCACTTGTATGTGCAAGCACTGTGCTCTTCTGTGCTCACAGGTCATCCAAAAAAGTTGTCTTTGTAGTTGTTAAACACTTCATCTCTATTTACTTCATTAAAAAAATTAATATGAATTGCCCAATAGCTTTTCTTTTATTGCATGTAATAATCATCAGTTGCATACTCTAATATTTGAGAATAGTTTAAAGTTCCATGTTCTGATGGCAAAAGCCCTCTAACAAGATTTCTTACTGTATATGCTTGGACTGTCAAAAGAAATGTGTCTTGATTTTGTTACAAGGAAAGCTTCAGTTCAAATCCCAAAAGATGTAATTAGGAACATCTTTTAAAACGAGAAATTAAAGAGGTGTCAGGAGATGGGAGAAATGTAATGGGTTGACTCAGATACCTTTCACCCTTTTAGGGTAGAGTTCAGATCCTGCTATGGAATGAAAATGAACTTGCTGCTGTCATACTTGTCTCTGTTTGTGCAAATGGTAGAAGTATTGTGAGACAGCACAGTTAACAGTTGGCAGAGGACTGGCAGTGCATCTGCGTTGAAGGTCAAGACTCAACTCTACTGGCAAAGCGATCGGGAAGCAAAACGCAATGCAAATCAGCCCATGGGGGAGAAGACCTCCAATGTACATTCCTTTATTTTTAAAAAGGAGTCTAATGACCTTGAGTCTTTTCCATCTCGTTTTCCCCCCTTGTCGTTCTCAATTAAATACGAGCACATTACACCTTACAAACGCCTGTCAAGGCTATTAAAGTTCTAACAAGATGGACAATGCAGACTCAGATGAGTTAAGTGTTGCACATTTGTAGAGACTATTGGCAACTATCCACTTTGCAACTGAATGGGTTTGGTTTATCTCTAAGACAGCTGAATTTTAGATATTCTCACGTAATCACCTACTGAATAAATAACCTGACAAGGAGGCGTTGTAGATGGACAGCCTGGTGGGCTTCTGGATTGCTTTTGAACCCTCATTCCTGTGTGTTAAATGCAGCCACTTAGTTCACAGACTATAAGCAATCTGTCAGGATTTGTTCCTCACTACCTGATAGATCCTGGCCCCTGGAACGTGAGGCAGAAACGTCACTTGTGTATCTCAAGCCGTGTGCTATAGCAAGGTGGCCAGACTCAAGGTGCCTGTCTGGCTTTGTGTTCTCTTAGCCAGAGGAACGTACAACTCAGGGCAGGTGCAGTGATGCTCTCTCCAACCCCCTTGTGGTGTAGAGATTTTGATCCATTGCCTTTCTTATGCTCAGGGGCATGGTGTAGTAGTGGCCGTGGTTAGACTTGATGATCTTGAAGGTCAGCAGTGATTCCATGATGTGATCACAAACATTCATGTTAAGAAAACTTTAGAGTAAAGCACTGAGGAATTCAGTACTTTGTACCTTTTTCACCTGGGTCTTTTAGTAAAAATTCCCCTTTTTTATTTCTCAAGGCAACTGGAAGGAATTTCAGTATTTTTTTGACTCACCTTAGAAAAAAAAAAAAAAAAAGATGCATCTTTGAATGCTGAAAAGTCCACAAGATTTAATGGCCTTTAGATGTTTACTTGACTTCTGTAGTATCAGTGAAGCATATAAGGAGTAGGACAGAGCTTTCTTCCCAGATATTTCATTTGGCAATGAGGAAGACTCTTTAGAGGTTGCCTTTTAAATGACAGTGTTTTAAACTGTCAGAATTGTTCCTGTTAGAGCCTTTTGTGAGAAGACTTCTTAAAAAAAAAAGAACATCCTTTGTTTCCTCTTCCACACAGAAGAGAAAACTTTAATTCAGCTTTAACTGAAATTTTCTGGCTGAGAGGTTTGGGATGGGGTTTTGGTTGTCTGTTTGTTAAAAAAACCCCACACCTTTTCCAATCTGGTATGTGGAAGGTGTATTAAGCCTGTATATATGTTTAATTTTTTTTTTTCTTTTGAATACCCATTTAATTATTCCTGTTAATCAGTTCAGGAACTGGAATGGACTTGTTTGAAAACCTTCCCACCATTTGATTTCTGGCATCTGATGTTCATTTCATATTCAGCAGCAGATGCTGGGTTTACAGTTGCAACACCCAAATGCTTGGGTGATCACCCACTCCAGTGCTAGCTAAGCTCCGGACTGTTCGCCTTCTGGGTGGATTTGGGCACATTGAGTCCAACATAACATAAGGTTATGTGTCACACATACACATCTCTGCTCTCAGCTCACTTAGTTAAGCATGCTTGTGGTTTGGAACCATTTCACAGATGTAAAATGCCAAGCTGGCTGTCACTGACTATCCACTTCCTCAGCCACTCCAACTGAACAGTCCAAGCTGTAAGCAGCACTCATTTCTTTTTTATTTCTTATTCAGTCCCCCAATGTGGCCTTTTTATGTTAGGCTGTTACAAAAGTAGCTGTGACCTAGCAGGCATATGAAGGACAACTGATTCCTGGTACTCAGCAGTTAACCTTGAGGTGAAGGAGAGTGGAAATTAGTGTTATGATACCTGGAAGTTGAGATACACACTGGAAAGAGCGTGGGGAATAAGCTTTACCCTAGCTTAGGCAGCAGACCTGCATTGCCAGAGCAGTTAGATAGAATATCCTGCAAGGCTGACACTGCTTTAGAGGACCAAACTAATTTTCTACAGCCTTCAACTTAATGTCTCATCAGACTACTGGGAGAAATTTTATTGTGCTGCAGCAGCTTATTTCTTTTCTAACAAAATAATCCCCCATAGAGGCAGCATTCAGAGCGATAAGCTGAGTCATGGTCAATCTTTGTAATGATTAATTATTTGCAAATGAATTTTAGATTTGTCATGTATCACTTTTTTCTGCTGTTCATGACAACTAAGTGGTTGAACGTTGTGAGTAATTTTAACTCATGCTAGTGCAAGTGGAGCAGCTGCTATGAGTTTTTAATGTTCCAAATAATGAAAGAAATTTTGCATGTAGGAAAACTGGGCTTCATATCCTAAAGCTTTTGTATGGGAGGGGGGAGACTATACACAAACCATTGCATTTTCAAAGCAGCACAGGTGTTTTTCGGCCACTCTTACTTGCAGCTTTTCGGAAGGTCTCATGAATTGACTTGTGTGTGCCTCTGTCCATTATGAATCCAGGAAGGCACAAAAGAGGCATGAACTGGCTGTAAACTTCCAAGACCAAATACCACTGGTAGATGGGAATTGCTTTTTCCTTGGCAACAAGCAGAGCTCCTCTGAACTGTCAATAGCAATGGACTGTGAACAAACTTGGTCAGTTCAGCAATGTGATTTCCTAAAATTTAATGAAGTTTAGAGGCCATTTTCTTGAATGATTGAAGCTCAGAGAGAGAGGACAAGAGCAAGACCTTTTTTTCTGGCAATAGACTCCTTTAAGATTGCAGCCCCTCTGAAAATCCAGTCTGTGATGTGTGGGGTTAGAAGTACCTACCATAGCCTCTTATCTGAAAGGAGAGCAACATTTCCTGGCTGAGCTAAGGCTTTCATATTTGCAAAATGGTTCAAGAATCTCACTTGGAAAGCTCTACAGAAGTGTCAGATGTTATTATGTACCTCCTTGTTCCAAATGACAAGAAGAAAATTACAGAAAGTAAGCCATCATTTTTGTGAATCAGAGCCCTCCCACTTCCTTACCCCTGCTTAGCAATTTTTATGCCAGAAAAAGGAAGGATTTATTTAAAATCACAACTGTCATGAATGATGATTCCCAACCCACACCTGGCTTTAGGAATGCTGCATTTCTAAAGCTTTAGGTGCATCTCCTTGCTCTTTGCAGAAAAAAAAAAGTTGTACAACTACTTTAATTTCACCTAAAAATTACTTTAGGGAAAAGAATGTCTTTAGAAGGAACAAAGACTATCAAAGAATAGGGGTGGGTTAGTTCAAAACCGGTCTGAAAATGCGACTCTTTTTTTTCTGTTCAGTTGCTAATGTGTGATTGCCTCAGATGTCAGTTTAGATCTAGTCACCTTTTCACCATCAGCACAAGATGCAGATACAAGACTGAATAACTAACCATGCTTCAGCTACAAGCTAAATATATCTCAGCACTCTGGCTGGCCATGGAAATGATGAATGCAGTCTCATTTTTCCTGTGAGCCTGTGGTCTGTTTGGTTTCATCTCTGTGTAAGAGTTAGCTAAACACCTCTTTAATTTAAGAGAATGTTTCTCTTTTATTAAAAATGTGGAGAAGTGGCTCCCAGCTGCCCTGGGTAGCTGGCTAGGCATGAGTTCGTATTTTTTTTTCCCCCAGCTCCTGAAGGCTTTGCATTGTATGGATCAAATGCTGTTAGATGGCCACTGTGTTTCCATGGCTGATCCGAGGTGAATTTACAGCTTTGTGCAGACAAGAGACCCCCGTGTGCAGGTCTGCACCAATCCAGGCAGTGGCAGCACCCACGCGGGGCCATATCTGCTGCCATGTGAACCCCTCTCATTTTCAGCACAGAATTTTTTTTTTCCCCAGCACTTACTGTAATGGGATCTCAGAAACATTTGCAAGTCCAGTAGGCACAGAGCTCCACTGTGGCAGGAGATAATCTTATCAAGAAGTAACCTGAGAGGAAGGTGAAGTGACAGGCAGTGCTGCCCGCTGTGAATCTAACACCCAGAGCCAGTTCTTGTTTGCTTTGGGCTTTGCTTGTAGGCTGCTGTGTCAGCTTCAGGGGAGATTTTTCGCATCATCCTGACTCCATATATAGTGAGTGGTGATCCCTGTGCTTTCAAAAGAGGATTTGGGGAATATAAGGAGGAACCACCTCTCCTCAGGACATATACTGAAGTGTAACATCTGAGAGTGCTGCGGTCTCGCCTCCTGTCTGTCTGCATCCACTCTGCTTTCAGAAAATGAGGAAGATGGCACAGGCACACCTCCCAGCCCTGTTGAGAGTAAACAGGACAATCTGCTAGGTGCTTCTGAATGCCTCCTAATTATCAGTAGGAGGTTTGGAGCCTCTGAGTTACTTTTCTAAGTTTGCATTGAGCTCTGTAAGAATCTAAAATCCCTGTTCCAGATCCCTCTGGCTGAGCGTCGTGCTGTCACAGAGCTGTCACAGACGTAGATTAATGAGGAATCCATACTTAGTCTTCAGGGAGAAGGTGATTCTGGGCTTCAGTAATTGAAAAATGTATACCTTTAACTCACCATCTTCTGGCTTGCTCTGTCTAGTCCTGCTTCAGCAGATACTTGAAGCCTGGAAAAATTCCAGAGGTTAGCAGGAGTTTGGTAAACACCACATTGAGGCTATTTTTAATTTAAGGAGAATACAGTTTGGGTGGGTTTGTTGGTTGTTTTTTGTTTGTTTGTTTGTTTGTTTGTTTGTGGCATTGTTGTATTTGTTTGGGGTTTTTTAAGTATGTTTAATTTAAACATTGGGTTTTTTAAAAAACAAACCAAGAACCCCTAAATTATTCTCTACTGTTTTCTTGCTGCCTTTGTCTCCACTGCCCCTTGGCAGCCTGTTCTGCCAGGCCTTCACAGACACTTCAGCTATGCCCTCCATGCTGCCCAGACCATTCTCTGTTCTTGCTGCAGCTCCTGGGCAGACAGAATTAGCCTTGGAAACAGCTGTATGGCAGACAGAGAGGAGGCAGGGACTGGAGCTCATCTCTGTAACTATCTACGGAAATATTAGCACTTCTTTCCAGGGAACTGGCATGAACCAAAGTTAGCCTGCTTACATGAGAGATTAATTCTGACCTGCAGTGTGTGAGCTGAAATGAAATCATACAAAAATAAATATCCAAAACCCTAAAGATCATGGCTCATTGCTCCTGTCTCCAAGCTCTTGGGTCTGGTTGCTTGTTGTGCCAGAAAGAGCACATTCTGTCATTCACAATCTTTCTCTTTCCCTTTGAATTCTTTTCCTCACCAGTGAAAGCTTCAGGCTTGATTCCGCTCTTTCAGCAGTTTGACAACACTGTAATCCCAGCATCTGTCTGCTGGAAGCATATGAAGGGTGTAACAGACTCAGGGGTTTGGCCACTTGCTGCTGTGTATTGTCTCAGTGACCTGTGTTCTTTGCATATCATCTGAACATTTCTAGACAGCAAATGCTCCTCTAGGTTAGAACTCATAGCAACTGCATCTGCTTTACAAATAATGAGGAATCCTTTGAAGTAAATGATGTCTTTCTCTAGGGGAAGTCCAAGTAAAGGTTGTTCCTTGGTCATGACCAAGAGCAGAAAGCCAGGGCTTGAAGCAACGACGCCACAGCATGTGGTGGTGCAGTCCTGGTGGTACTCCTCCAGGCCAGGTGGAGGTGGAAAGGCGTAAACTGTGAAAGGCAAGGAGAGGAGGAGAAGTAGTACACAGAGCATGGTGCTATTGATGGGCAGTGGGTCTGCAGGCTTTGCAGTGTTTCTGGGTTTGGGCAGCACCTGTTGGCGTGGGGCCTTGCTGTATCTGAGTGTAACTTGTTTGTTTACTAACTTGCAGGAACATTGCTTTTCTGGCCACAAGTAACCTCCCTTGGCACACATGAAGCGATTCATTTGCAAAGAAAGTTACTGGCTTCATGCAAAACATTTTCTAATAGGTTGAACACTTTAGATTTGGCTAGAATAGCTGGGATTTGGATCCATCTTCAGTGCAGTATCCCTGGCCACAGCTCTACCATATATCCCTTTCAGCCACTGCTGAGAGAGACTGACATATGGGATAGAGCTGATGTAATTTAGCTGATCTCAAAGTATTCAATAGCCAGAGATTGCTGAAGTAATCACTCCTCCTCTACTCCTGATTGCAGAAAATCCCTACAGGGCTTGTCCCCTTCTGCTGCCTCTTGGCAAACTGCAGAACAGGCAACACTCAATTCTATTAATAGGTTTTTTGAACACAATTAATTTGGCTTTTAAATTGATTGGTTTCCTCCAAAATTTCTTGCTTACTTAATTCCACTTGCAGCTGTCCACGTGTGATGCTTTGTCTTCCTGCTATCCCTTCAAACTCTTTTCTCACTTGGTTCACTCTTGTGAGTTTCTGCATAAGGTTTTCGGTAGGATCCTGGTTTATTCTTCAGTTTTATTTGCCACTTTCCTGTGCAGTCACATCATCAAATAGCTTTTCTGTTTTACACATCCACATGTAATACAGAGAAGCAGTTTGGTGATCTGAGTGCTGCAGGTGTTTTACTGACCTCCTGCTTCACAAGCAGTACAGTTACTCTGGAGGATTCTTGAGCCAATTCTGCAGCTGGCCCACTCTTGCTGCCCGTTTGGATAGTTGTGTTTGTTTTATTTTTAATATTATCCTAAGGTGAAATATTTTTTCATGGTTTGTCAAACAAGATTATGTATTTGACTCTAAAACTGTGACTCATCTCAACCTTCTTTTTTTTCTTGTGAAGGATGATCCTAGAGGAAAGTGCAAATGAAAATGTCAGATCTGTCATAAATAATGTAAAACTGACAGCCAGGAGGAGAGGTATCCCTGACCCTCTTTTTATCCACAGAAAAGAAATAGGCTATGGAGGGCTGGGTGCAAAGTTTTATCATCCTTCTGACTTCATTGCATTTAAGTGTTTGCATCATCTGAGTATGTAGGCCAAATATCTAATTCTTGCCTTTTATTCTGGAAAGATATATATCATCATTCTTCATTGTTTTAGCAGGAATTAAGCATCCTTTTTAGATGCAGAGTGGAATATAGTAACAAAAGATGATGAAAAGGCAGAGGTCCTTAACACCTTCTTTGCCTCAATCTTCAATAGTGGGACAGCTTGTCTCCAGGACAAGTGGCCTGAACTGGCAGATGGGACCAGGAACCAGTATAGTTCCCCTGTAACCCAGGAGGAAGCAGTAAGGGCCCTGCTGAGCCACTTAGATCCTCACAGGACCATGGGACCAGATAGGATCCATCCTAGGGTGCTGAGAGAGCTGGCAGATGAGCTGCCAGCCACTCTCCATCATTTATCAGCAGTCCTGGCTCACTGGAGAGGTCCCTGAAGACTGCCAGTGTGATGCCCATCCACAAGAAAGGCCAGAAGGAGGAACCAGGAAATTCCAGACCTGTCAGCCTGACCTCAGTGCCAGGCAAGGTTATGGAACAGGTCATCTTGAGTGCCATCACAAAGCACCTACAGGATGACCAAGGGCCATCCAACATGGGTTTAGGAAGGGCAGGTCTTGCCTGACCAACCTGATCTCCTTTTATGATCAGGTTACCCTCCTGGTGAATGCAGGGAAGGCTGTGGATGTAGTCTACCTGGACTTCAGCAAAGCCTTTGTTACCATCTGCCACAATGAGCATCTGGAAAAGCTGGCAGCTCATGGCTTGGACAGATTCACTCTGATACGGGTCAAGAACTGACTGGAGGGGTGGGCCCAGAGAGTGGTGTGAATGGTGCAACATCCAGTTGGCAACTGTCACCAGTGGTGTGCCCCAGGGATCAGTGCTGGGCCTGGTCCTGTTCAATATCTTTATCAATAATCTGGACATGGGGATTGAGTCCAGCATCAGTAAGTTTGCAGATGACACCAAGTTAGGAGCAGGTGTGGATCTGTTGGAGGGTAGGAAGGCTCTGCAGAGGGACCTGGACAGGCTGGATGTGTGGGCAGAGGTCAATGGGATGAGATTTAACAAGGCTAAGTGCAGGGTTCTACACTTTGGCCACAACAACCCCAAACAGTGCTACAGGCTGGGGACAGAGTAGCTGGAGAGCAGCCAGACAGAAGGGGACCTGGGGGTACTGGTAGAGAGTAACTGAACGTGAGCCAGCAGTGTGCCCAGGTGGACAGGGGAGCCAATGGCATCCTGGCCTGGATCAGGAACAGCGTGGCCAGCAGGACAAGGGAGGTTATTCTGCCCCTGTACCCAGCACTGGTCAGGCCACACCTTCTGTGCTGTGTGCAGTTCTGAGCCCCTCAGTTAAAAAGAGATATTGAGGTACTGGAGTGTGTCCAGAGAAGAGCAACGAANAGCAGCCAGACAGAAGGGGACCTGGGGGTACTGGTAGAGAGTAACTGAACGTGAGCCAGCAGTGTGCCCAGGTGGANGAGGCTGAGGGAGCTGGGGATGTGCAGCCTGGAAAAGAGGAGGCTCAGGGCAGACCTCATTGCTGTCTACAACTACCTGAAAGGAGGTTGTAGCCAGGTGGGGGTCTGTCTCTTCTCTCAGGCAACCAGCAACAGAACAAGGGGACACAATCTTAAGTTGTGCCAGGGGAGGTATAGGCTGGATATTAGGAGGAAGAGACAGAGACATTCTTGACAGAGAGAGTGATTGGCATTGGAATGGGCTGCCCAGGGAGGTGGTGGAGTCTTTGTCCCTGGAGGTGTTCAAGAAAAAACTCGATGAGACACTTAGTGCCATGGTGTAGTTGAATGGATAGGGCTGGGTGATAGGTTGGACTGGGTGATCTTGGAGGTCTCTTCCAACCTGGTTGATTCTGTGATTCTGTGATTTGAGCTTATAGCTCCTGATCTTAGTTGATTCTCTGAACATATTTTCTTTCCCTGATACTTTACTTCCAGAAGCAATGCTATAGTCAGAGTGCAATTAAATGTAATTCATTGCTCTCTGTTTTGTCAGGGAACCACTTTGAAAGATTGAATGTCATAATGAAAAATTAAAAAGAAAACAATTGTGGTGGACCAACAGTAAAATATTAACTCCTTGACAGTTCTTTAGCATGCAATATACAAAGCTGTCAATGAACAGTTGGCAGTGTGGAGGCTGTGGGTCAGTGGGCTTAGGCCAATGGGATGAGATTCAACAGGACCAAGTGCAGGCTCCTACACTTTGAGCACAATAACCCCATGCAGCTACAGACTGGGGGATGAGTGGCTGGAGAGTAGTCTGGCAGTGCTGGGTGACAGCTGGCTGGGCA
Source organism: Eubucco bourcierii (assembly GCA_013396675.1). NCBI lineage: Eukaryota > Metazoa > Chordata > Aves > Piciformes > Ramphastidae > Eubucco > Eubucco bourcierii. The sequence goes on along the minus strand of VWZE01020946.1, from coordinate 712,897 downwards.
TGAACCAGCAGTGTGCCCAACTGGCACGGGAGGCCAGTGGCATCTTGGCCTGTGTCAGGAACAGTGTGGCCAGCAGCCCTAGAGATGTCTTTCTGCCTTGTACTGGCACTGATGAGGCCTCACCTCGAGTGCTGTGCAGCTCTGGGCCCCTCACTGCAAGAAGGATATTTAGGGGCTGGAGCAGGTCCAGAGGAGAGTGATGAAACTGGGGAGGGGGCTAGAGGGAAAGGTTGGTGAGAAGAGGCTGAGGGAGCTGGGAGTGTTCTGCCTGGAGAAGAGGGGACTTATAGAGGACCTTATCACTCTCTACAACTACCTGAAGGGAAGTTGTAGTCAGGTGTGGGTCAGGCTCTGCTCCCAGGCAACCTACGAGAGGACAAGAAGGCACAGTCTGAAGCTGCACATGGGGAGGTTTAGGTCAGACATTAGGAAGCACTTCCTTACCGAAAGTGTGATTATGCACTGGACTGGACTACCCAGGGAGCTGGTGGAGTTGTCATGCTTGGAGACCTTTAAGAAAAGATTAGATGTGACACTTGGTGGCATGGGTCAGCTGATATGGTGGTGTTAGGTTATAGGCTGGATGGACTTGTTGATCTCAGAGTCTTTTCTGGACTCGGTGATTCTGTAAGACAGAGAATTGTGTTGCCAGCTGCAAACATCTGATTTCAAGGGCATACTCAAATACTAGCCCAGTAATGAGATGAGGTAAGAATATATTATACATGTAGTGAACAGAAGTGCCAGAATCCTTGAATTTCATGTCAGTACCTATTACAAAATGTAGTGGGGAAACTAGTGGAAACAAACATTTCTTCTGGCATCTTTTCTCTTTAAGGAGGAGAATCTTACTGGGGAAAACCTTTCAAAGATGAGTTCAAGCCAAATTTGTCCCACACAGGACGTGGTGTTCTCAGTATGGCCAATTCAGGACCCAACACAAACAAATCCCAGTTGTAAGTAGTCACTTGCTTTTTGTGTTTTATTGTTTCCCTCTAGACGCTGTGTCTTACTCTGTTAAGAAAACAAATGACATTTTAGGAGCTACTCTTTAAAGTTCAGCCAAGTGAAATACTCTGTCAAGTACTGCATATTGAAATCAGTGTAGCTGCAGCTGCTGTTGCCCAAGAGAGGAGCAAAGTGGAACACTGCAAGAAGACCTTTAGCTCTATTATATCTTTAATTTCTCACTCCTGATCTTATGATTTGAAGTTTTTGTTCCTTTTTTTCACCTCTGCTGTATCACACAATCACAGAAACATTCAGGTTGGAAAAGCCCTTCAGGACCAGCAAGTACAACCAAGATCCCTACTCTACAAGATGCACCCTAAACCATATCCCCAAGCACCACATCCAAATGACTTTTAAACACATCTAGGTGCTGGCTCCACTACCTCCCTGAACAGCACATTCCAATGCCTGCCCACTCTTGCTGTTGAAAACATTTTTCTTAATATCATTACAGTCTATCATTACACCTCTCCACTTTGTTTAAATTTAGCCCCATGCTGAACTTCTTGAAAGGGCTTAATGAAATACAGCCCTTGCCCAGGGAGTTTGTGGATGCTCCCTCCCTGGAGGTGTTCAAGGCCAGGTTGGACAAGGCCTTGAGTAACCTGTACTAGTGGGAGGTGTCCCTGCCTATGGCAGGGGGGTTGGAACTAGATGATCCTTGAGGTCTCTTCCAACCTTACCATTCTGTGATTCTGTGAAATGGAACATGCACTCTGTGGAAATGTTGCTTCTTTTCACTCTCCTAATTTCTAAATAAATGAGAAGAGCTCTGGACTGTTGAAATATGTAGAACCCAGAGGTAGCAGAGTGCAGACTCTGGGATTGAGAACGATTTGTTTTTCAGTGTACAAAAGCAGAACGAACACTAAAATGAGTGGAGAATATGAAGAAACAGGAAGAACAACAAATTAAATGTAAAGATATTGGAGCTTTAATAACCTATATGTGTAACATTAATACAGGAGCTTGCCTGCAATCTTTTGAACATGTCACTTTGAGCCAACTGTGTATTGGTTGCTCTCTAACAGTAGAAGAAGTTGCTAATTAATTGGAAGACCCAGGAAAGAGGATATGTGTTTGTGTGCAGTGCTGCCTGTTGGGCCTGGGAAGGGAAGCAGGGAAAGTTTCTTGCTGTTGGTCTTCATGATGCTAAGCATTATTAGGGCTTGTAAACTATGCATAATTGTGGTTAACTTGAATTAAACACAAATGCTTGTGTCAGGGCCTTTAATAGGCTCCCTCACATACTTAAGACTAAGCACATGTTGGGCACTTGATAGGATCGAGTTATATAGAGCTGAGTTTGGATTTGAATGATAGTGCCAGCACTCAGGTGCTGTATTAGGAGAGAGTACAGGCTTTTTTTTTTTTTCTCTTTAGGAAAAAAAGGAGTCTAGAAACAGAAGTTAGAGAGACAGTTCATGAGTTCTGTGCCATACCAAGTTGCATCATCTGCTGCTGTGAATGTGATTCCGTTTCCCTAAAGTTTGCAAATGAAATACGAAATTCCTTTATATGTGAAGTCTCTGAGAGACTCCAGCTGCCCATGTTTAAAAAGCTCCCTGGGCAGTGTTTAGATACTTCTGGCAACTGTTGTGACCTTAGGAACTGGGTGAATAGCTCTCCCCACACATGATAAGCACTGCAGTGCAGACTGAGCTGGGTGCCCTGGGTAAGGTGTTGCTGGAGTAATGTTTAGGACGTTCAGGGTCGTCCTGAGCTATGTTAATTCCATTACATTTAATTTTATTTTAACTGTAGCGGTGGATGAGAAACTTTCTCTGTATGTTCACTGCTGCTCAGATTTTTTTATATTACAGTCCTACATAATTGACCACTTGATGATCTGAAGTACTGGATATTTGGCACTAAACTGAGGCAAAGACCCTTGCACAAGGCTAAGTTCTACTCTGCCCTTTGTAGGAGTTTGTATTCTGCACAGCATCTCAAAGCTTTCCTAGAGCAAGCTATGGATAGTCTGGCAGATTGCAGCCCCCTCCTCTTTGCAACCATATAACTTCCTGAGGCAACTGCTTATATGGAAAAGTGCTTCTGGAATGCTTGTATATTTTTAGCTGTCTCTAATGTAGTGTAGCAGATGGAGACAGGGAGGAGAGCCAGCACTCCATGTCCAGCCAAAACGGGCCAATGTGGTCTGCAGACCACAGTGTGGAAGCCTCTGTGTCATAGGCTTGTAGTCCAAGTCTTCCAAAGAAACATTAAGCTTTAGAGAAGTTTCAGTAGTAAGGATTGCTTTGGGTTTGCTGCTTTAATTCCCATGTTTAAAAATACAACCTCAATTAAAAACCCAATTAATTAAAAATCCAGCTTTCGCAGGTTTTCATTCCTTTTGGCACTTTGAAATATTCTTCTGCCATTCTTGTTTCCACACAGCAGAAATTTGCTGTGTCCAGAGCACAAATAGATCCCCAGGAGGCCAAGTGAAAGAAAGAAGCAGATGCTCAGATCAGGTTTGGACTTTGTGCAAGGCACCATGCTTGAAGTACTGTTTAGAGGTGTTAGTAAGGTGTGAAAATGAGAAGTAAACTCTTCAGAGATCCAAGATGAAAGAGAGGAGTTGAAGGATGTTTGGCCACCAGGCCTCCCAAAACAGAGCCAGAGAGGGAGCTTGTCTTCTCTCAGAGAGCTTAAAACTTTGTGATTTTTAAGCTTGGAGAAGAGAGTACTCTGGAGGGACCTTGGAACTGCTTTCTAATACCTGCAGGGGTCTTACAGGAAGGCTGGGGAGGAACTTTTCATAAGGGTATCTAGAGACAGGACAAGGGGGAATGGTTTGAAGCTGAGGGAGAGCAGTTCAACTGGACCTTAGGAAGAAGTTCTTCCGTATGAGAGTGGTGAGACTCTGGAATAGGTTGCCCAAAGATCCCCTTCCCTGGAGGTGTTAAAGGCCAGGTTGGACGAGGCCTGGAGCAACAAAGTCCAGTTGAGAGGTGTCCCTGCTCATGGCAGGGATGTTGGATCAATTACCTCTGAGGTGCTGCCTGGCTGTTGTGGAATGCCGTTGAGTCAGTTTGCTAAACTGTTACGTCTTTATTCATTCCAGCTTCATCACGTTCCGCTCTTGTGCATACCTGGACAAGAAGCACACAGTTTTTGGCAGGTGAGTGAAGGAGCCTGAGGAGCAGGCATACTTTCCTGTGTGTCTGAAGCCTAAAGAGAAGAGGCCACTGGTTCTTGCCATTGAACTGAGCAAAATCCTGTCTCACAATCCAGTTCTCTTGGTCATGAGTAAGTGGCCAGCATCGTTTCAGTGCCAGTCATCAGACTTCTTTTTTTTCTCCTTCTATCCCTGTAAGTTGCCTTACTTCCCTTCTGTGGATGACCCTCCAAGGAGTCATGAACAAAGTAATCATCATCCTGTAACCAACCATGTTAATATTTGTGCATGCTAATTGCTGGGACATGAGATTACCTCTTCAACACTGCTTTCATCCTCTTAAGATGTCAACCAGGAAATTAGTTATGACAGGGCTGTTCATCATAATATAGATCACAGAACTTCTGCATAGGCTCCTGTAGCCCCCCCCCCTTTTTTTTTTTTTAACTCTGTACATCTTTACTTTTATTCTTGACAATTACCACTGGTATAAAATCAGTGTGTTTGTGTGCACAGGTGTGTGTACATACAGATGTATTTATGTGTATGTAGAGAGATGCTACCAATATCAAGGCAGTAAGGGAATCTGCTTCCAAAACCTTTTCCTTCCAAAAGTCTTTTCCACTCAAGCCCTCACATGCTAAAGATCAAGATATTTATTATAAAAGATAGTACAAAATCTTTATGTTACAGAATCTGTGCTTCCCCTGCTGCAGGTCTGTGGTATGTACTGTGTCATGCAGAGCTGTTCTAAAAAATGCCTCAGTGCAAACGGCAGGAAGGGGAGTTTTGCTAAGCCTGCCTTATTGGTAGCCCCTGAGAGTTTTAGAGGCTTTTTTAAATCAAAATTTGGGTTTTATCCATTTGAAAAGCAGCAATTGAAAATGAATGCACGTACTGTTTACTTTGATTACATGTCACACAACTGGGGTGGACAATGGAAATAATACATTTGATCCATCTTCTCTGGTTGTGAGTTCTTGAGGCAGAAACTGCCTTCAATTGAAACAATTATTTTAGTGCTTTTAGTTCCAATACTGATTCTGCAATAATTACAGCCTTTGAAATATATATTTCCTTTTCCTTTTCCAAGCCTGCCCAAGATAAACGTTAATTTCCCTTCTTACTTGGTGCAAACAGATAAATAAAGGAAATTCTAATACTGAAAGCTGAGAGCAAGTGTATTTTGGGAGGAGATAACCTTATACATATCTTGAGACTAATTTAACTTAAGCTACAATTTGAGTCCTCCTTGCAAATATCCCATTAAATCATACAATAACATTAACCTGAGCTTGCCACCTCGTCAAACAGTGTTTGGGTTAGGATGGCTCAGCTGAAACTGGGACTGTTCTTTAGTTCTGGATGCAACCTGCATCTGGATGCAACTTGAGTATCCTGTATAGTCCTCCAGATTCTTTGCTGTGTTTCCCCAGGATGCTCCAGTTGCACCATAATTCACTAGGAAGGAATTGAGAGAGAAGCCGAACTTGCTGCCGTGCAGGGACTGTGTGCTCCCAATAGCCTTCACACCATGTGCAACATCTCAAGTACCTTAGGAGCAAAATAGTTCAAGTGATGTTTCAGTCTGTACATTGCCCTATAGAGAGGAATTCCTTTTGTCCAAGTAGATCTGGTTCAGTGTATAGAGCAGAAATTTGCACACTTTTAGCAAAGACTCTTTAATTTTTGAGCTGTCTTTTGCTACTCAGGAATCACAGAACCTCAGAGGTGGGAAATGATCTCCAGAGATTGAGTCCAGTTGCCCTGCCAAGGCAGGAAATGCAAACTTAAGTTACCAGAGTAAAGAAGTGATTTGCTTTTACAGCACTGCAGATGTTTTTAGCTGAAATACAGATGAAAAACTATAAAATACATTGGTTCACAATGGTATTTGGCTCCTTTCATAAGAACCACATGAAAACATCATCATATGAACACAGAGCAGGTAAAATTTTCCTCTGGACTCTGTTGCATTGTGCTGGTTTGAGGCTAATTGGAATATTTTAATAGAGAAAATTATATTATAGGCTATAAAAAGGAAAACATAGTGATGTCTGCTTCACTCATAGGCTTACTGAGATGTTTAGGAAAAGAACTCAAAACATAGATAACACAGTCAGTCTCTGGGGCACAGCGTCTCGGGCGGTCTAGCTTCTGGCTCCTCTTTGCCGATTAATCTCACTAACCACTTTCCTTCTAACCTCCCCTGGCCGATCCTCCAAGCTCACCTTGCACGTAAGGCGAACCTTGGGGTAAGGCATAGAGGTGGGGAGAAGGTGGAAGGGTGGTTGGGAGCCCCTCCTGGGGTCTCTGATTTCTGGGAGGGGAGTTGTGTTTCTGTATTCCCTTTGACTTGTCTATGTCTGTAACTATTCCTGTCTATAGTGTATATCTCTGCTTGTACATTGTGCTGAGCTGTAAATAGAGCTTCAGTCCTTAACTTCCAGCCAGCTGAGCTCTAGTCTGGGTCATTTTACAAAGTGTGGGGGGCAGGGAACTCCCAAACCATCACATGCATGTAAATGAAGAATATAAAAAAATGAAGATGCTGGATAGATCCATTCTGTCTACAAATTGGATACTTGAATAACTGAATTTACTCACAGATTTTAATATAAGAGTCTGATGTGTGCAGCCCTTAAGATCTCTATTCTGTCCTTAAAATCCTTCAGGTGTCTACCTTGTAGTTGTTTTTAAAAACCAAAATGTTCCAGAGATTTCATCAAGTGAAACTACAGTTTCAGTCTGCTATTTTAGATCTTGGCTGTTTCCAGGATTTGATGACCATATCTGATCTCAGACTGTATAGCACAATAATGTGTGGGAAGCATATCTAGGAATAATATCTGGGTATAAGAATAGAATGAACCCCTGGCATCAGAATTCTTTGTTTCTTTGAATGTTAAAGTTGATTGTCTTAATTGGATGCTTACTGGCCTGTTGTGACTTTTATATAGATTTGAGGATTACTTATTTCAGTTAATATAAAAACCTAAATGCCCTGATCTCAACTGTACCCTCAGCTGTTTCCATGCAGCTCGGGTTCATGTTGGAGAGTGTCACATGTCTTTGAGAGCAGAATTTGACTTGTCTGTAATTTGTGTGGAACTTTTCAACTGTTATCTTATACTTCGGAGAACAAAAGAGAGAAAGAGTAACCATTCCCCACTCCTTTCTCTTTGTAGGATGAAACATTGCAGTGTTCTCTGGAGCTGCATCTTATTCATGTCCCCACTGGTCTGAAAGACATTTTTTGCATAGTAGCAGCTATTAATGTTGGATGTTTGGCTGTCAAGTCTCTTTGGAAAACAACACTAGCTGCAGGCAGTGGGACTTGGATGAGGCGTCATGACTGGTTTGGTGCGCTGGAATTTTCACATCTCAGGAGGAGGCTGTGGCTGAAGGACAGGAAAGGTGTCTTGTCATGATTGTCCTGCCCACCATGGCAATAATTAGTGAAATTATTACTGAAAATAAAGGAGATAATTTGGCTTTGATGGGCAGCAAAAACAAATACAGAGAGGGAGAGAAGAATGCCTTCCCTTGGAGTTGTGTTGCAGGCTGCATGGATTTCCTTCTCCAGCAGAACTGTCTAGATTAAATTAGTAATTACCATTTTTAGTAATTACCATTTCTCTTGACTTAGAGAATGATGTAATTAACATGGAAGCTTTTGTTGGCTTGTAAGAGGTTTAATTTAGAAACTCAAATGATGTAAACCAAGATGCATTTGCTCTGCAGAGAGTGGATGAGAAGCATTTGCAGAGGACTGCTGCACGGAGAAGGTCCTAGCTGTTGTTGTCGTGGTCTGGGAGTGGGGGGCTCCCCCTTAGCCATGCTATAACTGGGAGTTCAGCTGTTGCATGAGCTGTGTGAGCTATAGGGATGTTATGGCCTACAGTTACACTAAACTCACATTCCTGTCTGCTGCTTTATGAAATTTAGATGAGAGCACATCCCAGCCGTGCTTACTTTATTTTCTAATACTCCAGTGGCTCACAGCTCCTGTGAACCACTCCTGCCCTTTATAAGCAGAAACAGAAACATAACCTCTGTCCCAGAGAGCTGTGTAAGTACTAAAAAGACTGCATATAGTTCCAGGGAAGTCACAACAGTGAGGCCTTTCAGCCTACCTTGCACCAATAGTTTGCACTTTCTTCAGAACCGAGGACAAAGAAAGTCCCAGGAAAAACTGCTTTGGGGATGGTTTTAGAGAGCCTGTTCCAGAGCTAAAGGGGCACATGAAGAAGTGCATGTTTAAAATAGTAGGGGAAGTTGATTGAACCATGCAGATCAACAGGTGGAGAGAAATGCTGCCTCTGAATTTGGAAAGATTTAAGATAAGCAGAGCATGGTAAACTTGAAAGGGAAGGCATGTTTCAGGTGTGTGATGTGATAAACAGAAAGGCAATAGAGGGAGTGAAGTGAAAAGTGGTGTGGTTAGAGTGGCCAAGCTGCAAATGATCTGGGCAGCAGCTCAGTGTGTTTATCTGAGCATCACTTGTGTTTGTCAGGAACTGAGGAAAAGTATGTGGCAACTGAAACAGGAGATGAGTGCATGGAGGACAGTTTTCCCCTTTGTACAGAGCTGCACATATCTGCTTGTGCAGCTGACTTTGAACTGTCCCTTGAGGTTTCTGCTACTCGTTCTTCAATTCTCTTGTTCCTGGAATTAATGAACAAGGTGGTTTGGGGAAAACCTCAGGCTTGCTCATGTTGGTTGGTAGGTGACGTGGACTTCTCTTTTGTTCCCTCCTCTTCAGAAGATCCTTTCTCTGGATAAGTATTGCTCTGGTACTAAGAATTCCTTCATGTGTTCAGTGCTTTCTATTGCAGTTCTGTAGAACAAGGCAATGAAATAACTCCAGTCCTCTAAAGTAATTAGCTACATAAAACCAACTCCCAGGAACTGTTTAGTTACCCAGGGATGGTTAAGTAACAGTTACAGTGTCTGCTTCCACTTCCCTCTATGATTTGAATCATTGAACCCAAATAGCTTCTAAGCTGGCAAAATCAGGTTCTCGTTACTCTTCTGCTTTAATACATCTGAAGAATAAATAAATTGTGTGCCAGAAGAGCTGATTCTGTTGCTCAATCTGTGCAGGGAGCCTGACCTGCAGAGTCTGCTCTACAGACACCAGGACAGGAGTGAAGAGTAAGATGAGAGCATAAACCAGGCTGCCCTGTGGCAGCTGTGGCCAAGGCATCCTGCAGCACATGAGAAGTGTGGGCTGTCTGAGCTGCATGAGCGCTGCTGTCCTTTCCAAAATCAGTTGTGTGATCTCTAAAGAGCAACCTGTGCCAAAGCAGAGAAGTCCTTACATGCCAGGTTCAGCTGTCAAGTGTGGTTTCAAAATGCCTTCTTCCAAGCTGTTTTATTTTTTCAGCACCTGTCATTCCTGTGTCTTGCCTGCTAGGTCAAGCCCTTATGATGTTCCAACTGCAGCCTCATTGCACGTTCAGATTGCTTGCTCCATTCCAGACTGGGTGTACACATGGCAAATACTTCATCTTGAGTGTACTTGTTTGTGCATGTATATATTATTTTCTCTGTGTGTGTGTATCTAAATGTATATACTCAATTTTATAAAAATAACCTTCAGGGCAGACTGTGTTTACATAACAACAATGTTCCTTTCTGGTTTCTATTGCTAGTTTAAAACATTTTCTAAAGAAGTCCAGTCCATTGTTCTTGTATCATCTTCTGACCAGGAAACTATCCCCTTGGACCACTGCCATTCCCAGTGTTGCATAAGGCTTAATTCCTATAAATCTTCTAAACACAAATATGAGGAATAGGAAGTCCCTTTGTGGGTGCCTGTGAAGACTGCTGGGGAGCTGCAGTTTGCTTTCAGGGCAGCACTAACTCATGTTCAAAAAGACTTTCACTGGTGTATTGCAAATGGATAGGACCTTGCTCCAGATATTTCACTTACACTTAATGCAAAGACACTGACAGTGGCTATGAAGCAAGGTTACTAGTTTGCATAAAGCAGCTTTAAAAGGAAGTAAGTTTTTAAATAACAGCTGTAAATTTGAAATGCAAAGGTTTCCAGGGCTAACTTAGCTTGGTTTTCAAGAAAGTTTACATTACTATGCTAACAGAAAAAAATAAACCAAAAAAACAAAACCAAACAAAAAATGAAACCACCAACTAAATGTAGCTCCCTCGTTGTCCATGCTTAAATGTAATGCAACATTTATCAAGCTCCTCTAAAAATACAACAAGCTGTCTCAGGGATGCTGAGCTAAATATATAGTTGAGATCATAATTTCTCTGTTCAGCATCTACTGGAAGTGCACAGCAAATCCTCAATTTCACCATTTCTTCTCATGGAAATGGTGTCTGGAAGATGTCCTTTTCACCTTTTCATGAAATGTCATCTCAGCATCTGTTTAAAGCTCGCTTGGCTGACTGAGGACAAAGCCTTTATGGCACCTGATAAAGGGAATAGATCCAGAGATGACAGAAAAGGTTAAACTTGTTCCTCCCCTTCCCTGCTGTGCTCCCAGCTTTGCACTGTGATGTTGCATGAAGAAGACCTAACACAGTGTGGCCTGTCTCCCTCTGTGTAATGCAGTTAGCACATCTGAGCGGTGCAAAGGCAGAGTGGTCTGATCTCTGGGAGTCTGAATTTTGTGTTTTGTTTTAATGAAAATGGTGAACAGATTTGATTACAGAATCACAGATTGCATTGGGTTGGAAGGGACCTTCAAAGGGCATCTTGTCCAACCTCTTCCGGGCAGCAGGGACACCTCCAACTAGAGCAGGCTGCCTAAGGCCGCATCCAGTCTGATCTTGAATGTCTCTAGGGGCAGAGCTTCAACCAAATCCCTGGACAATGCATTTCAGTGTCTCCCCACCCTCACTGTGCACAACTTCCTCCTGACGCCCAACATATGTCTCACCTGCTCCAGTTTCAAACCATTGCTCCTCATCTGCTCCTCATCCTGTCACCACAGGCTATCACCTATACAGTCCCTGCCCAGCCTTCCTCTAGGTCCTGTTCAGGTACTGGAAGGCTGCTCTAAGGTCTTCCTGGAATCTTCTCTTCTCCAGGCTGAACAACCAAAATTCTTTCATACAGAAGAGATGCTCCCTGATCATCTTTGCAACCCTCATCTGTACCCAAGGCTCAGATTTATTCATAGAATGGGCTTTATTTCTGTTTTGTCCCAAGTTAGTGGCTATTAGAATAATATTGGAGTAGTGACTCTGTTGGCGGGGGGGGGGGGGGGGGGGTGGTGTTTGTTTGT
>VWZE01020946.1:654633-698770 GCA_013396675.1 Eubucco bourcierii | reverse complement strand
TACTGAAGATTAATCGGCAAAGAGGAGCCAGAAGCTAGACCGCCCGAGATGCTGTGCCCCCAGAGAGAGACAGAGACTGACTTATCTCTGTTTTGAGTTATTTTTCCCAAGCAATCTCAGCAAGCCTATGAGTGAAGTAGACATCACCATTGTTTTCCTTTCACAGCCTATAGTGTAATTTTCTCTATTAAAATATTCCAATTAGCCTCAAACCAGCACAAGGCTTCAGAACAGCTGCCACCCCCCACAGACTGGAGGGTTGCTCACTTTTGGTTTTGCAGCCCTGTCCTAGGTGTAGCCCAGGGCTCCTTGATGGCCAGGTCCTGCCCTCGCTGCCAGGCTCCCAGCCCCAGGCTTCACTGTCTCCAGGAGCAGTGTTTCGGAAAGTTACAGCTGCTTCTCACTGTCCCACAACCATTGAGCAGGGGCTGTACTTTTGCTCCCTGGCTCTGTTCTGGCAGCTGTTGTCCAGCAGCAGTCTGCTTTGCTAAGGGATCTGGATCACTCGGCATCAGGGCCTGTCTTCATCTTTATTTACTGCTCTTCTAAATATAGATGTTTTCAAATTTAATTGGGAGTGATGATGTGGATAAAAGTGTTAAATACCCTGGGACCAAGATCTGATCCCAGCAGGAGCCCCCTGGAAACGTAACTGGCTCAGTGTTTCCTATTTAAAATTAGATTTTGACACCTGGCAACCAGTTTCATTTCGTATGTGCTGTGTTTGCTCCACGGCCTTCTGGTTTTTCAATCAAAATATCACCACCTTCCAGCAGTCTGTTGCACGGACACTGCTGTCCCTGTGTACCACGTCTGTTGTCTCAAGAATGGAAGACTGTTTGGCAGACTGTTTTCCACAAAACCTTGTTGATTGCCATTACTTATTTCCTTTCTTTCTTAATCATGTCCTGTCTCTGCTGTTGCATTATTTTGCTGGGATGGGTGCCAGGATGACAGGCTTGTAATTATCTGGGTCACCCCATTTATCCTTTCCAAATATCCTTTTCTGGAACTTTCTCATTGTTCCACACATTTGGGTTTTTTGTTGGTTTTTTTTTTTCCTTTTTGTAATGAACATGCAACAGTTCAGCCTTTCTGAAATACTTTTAAGAAACTACTTGGATATGTTGACTCAAAAAATGTGAGGCCAGAGATTAAACGTCCTCATGCACAAAGACTGCCATGAAAAGTGACCCAGCATCATTTTGGCCTATCCCTGCAGGCCTTTGCAAACAGTCCCTCTGCATCCATTTCATAGCCCCCTTCAGGTACTAGAAGGTTGTTACCAGGTCTCCCTGGGGCCTTCTCTTCTCCAGGCTGAACAACCGCAGCTCCCTCAGCCTGTCCTAGTAGCAGAGGTGTTCCAGCCCCCTGGTCATTTTTGTGGCCTCCTCTGGACTTTCACCATAAGGTCCATGTCCTTCCTGTGCTGAAGGCTCTTGAGATGGATGCAGCACTCCAGATGAGGTCTCAGCAGAGCAGAGGGGCAGGTTATCCCCTCTCTCCGTCTTGGGACATGCTGCTTTTGATGGAGCTCAAACGCTATTGGCCTTTTGGGCTGCAAGTGCCCGTTGCTGGCTCATGTCTAGCTTCTTACCCACCAGCACTCGCAAGTCCTTTTCTGCAGGGCTGCTTTCAACTTCATCATCCCCCAGCCTCTATTGTTTTTAGATCAGTCCTTTGCTTTCTGCATTACTGATGTTACTGTGGACACCTCTGTCACTACTGTCCCATAGTGCTGTAGTTTACAATTCACTTTCTTCCTCCCGTCACTCCTTGGTCTGCCACAGAATTTAGGGGGAAGAAAAATGAGAAAAATCAGAAGCTAATGAAAATATTTTTGCTTTCTTGACCAAGTCTGTTGGCTTGTTGATTCCCCTTCCCCAAAACGTGATTTACAAATCTGCTGGTGCAATGGGTACAAACTAGATACAGGGGTTACAGGAAACATTTTGAGTGTGTTGTGACAGCTGGAATTTGTGTCCTTCCTCTTTTAGGGTAGTTGGTGGCTTTGAGACTCTGACTGCTATGGAGAACGTGGAAAGTGACCCAAAAACAGACCGTCCTAAGGTAGATGAGAAGCACCAAAGGCTATGCAGGGGGAAGCCAATGCATTTGGCCTCATGGCAGTGCAGTTCAGCTGCTGATGCTTCTTTGAAAGCCAGACGTGGGGGGAGGTTGCACAGCTTCATCAGTAGCATGCATGATTTGCAGTTCTTCTCTTCTGCTCCCAGGAGGAAATACGAATTGAGACAACAACTGTTTTTGTGGACCCATATGAAGAGGCAGATGCTCAGGTGAGGAGAGTTTGGTTGGTTAGTTTTTTTGAAAGGCCAAAGCTCTTCTTTGGAGACCTCTGTAACTTAATGCTTTTCCTTTCAACATGGGCAGCCCCCTGGCACATACGGTTGCAAGCTAAGATTAAACAGCTGCCACTCAGCATTTCCTTGTGTGCCAAGATTGTTGCCACTCTTTGAGCAGAGAGGTCTTGTAACTGAGTCTGGCACAGCTCCCAGTCCATCATGCTTAGGACGGCTTCTTTTACAAATGCTCACAGTAGCTGTGTGTAGCTGCAGGTGGGAAGAGACAAGTCCTGTGCTGAAGGCTGCAGACAACCTGTTTGTAGCAGCCCTTGAGGTCTGTCTCCTAAAGCCTGCCTTGTAATCATAGCAGTGCTGATTGCTGGTTTAGAGTGCTTTAGAGCTTCAAAGATTTGTAGACATTTTCTCCTTACTCTGAACTAGCTCTTGAAACACAATTGAACTCTTTGCTACCCACAGGTTGCTGCAGAAAGAGAGAAGGTCCAGCTGGAAGAAGAAGCAGCCAAAACAAAAGCTGAGGTGCTCTCACCAAAGAAAGAGGTTGAGACTCCTAAAACATACCGAGAAGGGATTGGGAAGTACATCAACTTGGCTGCAGCGTGAGTTTTCTGCCCACCTGATCTTTGTTGAGTCTTTTACTTGTCTTTCCTGATGGACACTGACCCTGTCCGGTGCCATTGCTCAGATGACTGCTTTGTGCCAGCAAGCTTTGTAAGCTTTGCAAAGACATCTTCATGCAGTCCCGACAGACAAGAGCTGCCTCTACTTCTGTTTCAAGATTACAAGTTAGCTGAGCTTTTCTTTTAGCACTTGAATGTGACCAAGGTGGCCTTGAGGAACAGTTCTGTGTCACTTCCTACACCATCTTTTATTCTCTTCCTTTTCTGCAGCTATTTCTGAAAGCCATGGTCCCACAGATGCTTCCCTTTTAGCAGCTTCTCTCCTGTGCAGTCATTACCTTGAGCCCAGATCAGCCTGCAGCTCTGGTTCCCTGTACCAGCACAACTGAAAGGATCAGAAAGGGGAGAAGCTTCCCAAGCTTGCTATGGCATCACACAGTGTCTGGCAAGCAGCTCCAGGGTGACTGGCTGGTTGTACAGGCTTGTCCTAGCGCATCGTCTCCCAGACACCCTTTGTACACCCACTGGGACTGGCACCATCCTTTGCTTTCCTAAGGACACTACAGAATCCCACCTGAGTGGCAGCTTTGCATGAGTTTTGGATAGATTAAAATAAATTATGCCTACTTCCTTTTCTGCAGACTTCTCTGAAAGCATCTGCAAAAATGCTGTTTGTCTGCTGCGTAAAGGTGTTTATTTCTTCACACAGCAGATCTGGACAGCTGTTTAATCAGCTTGCATGTGCCTATGTGACTTACATTTGCTTCACTGAGGACAAGAATAGGTTAACCCATGTAGGTCAGTTAAGTGTTTTGGTTACAAAATGCTGCTTGTTCAGCTTAAAATTGTTGCCATTCTGCATTGTATTTGCAGAGGAAAGCCAGGCAGTGCTTGCAGTTCTGTGGAAAGGGCCAAAGAGTAGAGAAAGGGCTTTCCTTTCCTAGTTCTTCACTCAATGCAGCCTGCCTTGAAACTGGGAGTTCAGGCTGCAGCAGCCCTTTGACAGGTTCTCCCTATCAGCTACTGATACCAGACCATAAAACCACAGCATGTGAGCTGGCTGCGTAATGTTTCCACGGGACTGTAAGCTCTGCTCTAGAGAGGCTAAGAATAGCAGCAGCAACTGCAACAGGCTGTGCTGAAGAAACAGGAAAGGATCTGACAAACTCGCCCAGCTGCTTTACACCTAATGCCCCATAAATCCTTGTGCAGCCACAAATGCGGGTGAGAAGGTGGTGAGAGAACTCAATGCTCACATGTTCATTGTGACTGTGCTAAAACAGTGCGGCTCTTAAATCTCAGCTTTGGCCTGGAGAACTCGATGGGTTTTGAACACATTCCTGGAAAGGTTCAAATCCTGACCCACACCATCTGCACAGACTGACAGACTCTCTCTCATTTTGGGTTTGCCAAAGGCCCCCATCCCAAAGCCCCCCTGCAGTCCCTATGCTGGCACAGAGCCTTGTGCTCCTCTCTAACTGCTAAGGGATGAGCTGTCTCTGCTGGAGCAGTCGCTGGGAGAGGAAAGGTATTCCAGCTGCCCTGGTCCCACCAAGAAGTAAGTAAACCCTGAGACTTGCTTTTGTTTGGCTACAGGAAGCGCAGCGCAGGAGATGATGGACCCTCGACCAGCACAGCTGCGAAGAAAGAGAAGAAGGTCACAGGCTTTGGGGACTTCAGCTCCTGGTAGCAGTGTGGGGAGCCTAGCACTGGAGCAGCACAGCAAGAAAAGAGGAGGCAACCTCCCATGTGTCTCCACGGAGCCCAAAAGACAGTCTGTCCTGGGAGGGAAGGCACCAGCCTGCCCTTCCACAGAGGGAAGAAAAATGTTGCTTTGTTAAGGCTGATTAATGTGGCTTTGTTTTCTAGAGAGCTGCATTCCCTCCACTGCATCTTCCTCGAAGGCCTTTTTTGTTGTTGTTTTGCTAGGCAGGGAGCAGGCAGCCCAGCTCCGCTGGGGATTAGCTGAAACCTTTCTCTGCTGGGCTGGCAGCAGACCAGGCAGAGCTTGGCCTTGCAGGACGCTCCTGCCGCGAGCAGCCCTGCTGGTGAAAGAGCTCCTTTGACAGGTAATGGCCTCCAGGCAAGCCAAGGCTGCCAAATGAAGGAATGGACTCATTGCTGGGGAGGTGCCTGTGCTGCTGCTGCAGCGCTTTGGGGGTGGGAGGAGAGGGCTCCAGCCTGCCCTGCCCTTCCAGCCTCTTACTACTTCTCAACAAGGACCAGTTCTGTGTCTTGCTCTTTGTGGGCCTGCCAGGCTTGTGGCTAGAGTGACTGCTGCCGCTCTCTTCAGGGCCTCACTCACTCCAGAATGAGCTCTCTCTGTACCCATTTAAGCCTCTGACAGCCTGGGAAGCAGTGAATCTGGATGAGCCTAGGGTAGCTGCACTATTTGTTCTCCCAGGAGCTGGCCTTACCTGAGCCACTGGGCAGCCATAGGGGCCATGATATACTAGTTCAAACCTGTCCTCAGGCCCCAGCTGCTGCGACCTGAGGCATCTCAATGGCAACAGAAACAATTTTTATTACTGTTTTTTAACCCGCCCTGAAGTCTGCTCCTTGCAGGGGCACATGCTGCAGTCTGCCCTGGCTTCAGGCCTGTCATGGTTAAGGGAATCTCTGTGACAGCTGCAGGCAACCCAGCTGTGTCCACTGCACAGTCACGGGAAGCTTAACAAAGGCCTTTTGGAATAAATATGAAGCAGCCTGTGGAGCTGACATCCAAAATCCTATGGGTGTTGCCATCACATAGACCTAGCAGGCTAGATCCTGAACGTTGCTTCTCAGTTCATCTTGGGTGTTCTCGGATGGCAGAGAGGCTCTCCCTACCTGTCTCTGTGACCAAGAAGGTAGTTTTGTAATCAGCTTTGTAACAATGCCTTTGGGCTGGTGGGTTTGTGCTGCGAGGGAAGATTCTGTGGATAGCAGATTGCTGCAACAACTTTTGGTAAACTGTTTTACATTAAATGCTTTTATTTTTTTTCTGGTGCTTTTCTTCAACTCTTCATTGTCGTTTCCAGGATCATGGCATTGCAAAGGTGATTGTTGTGCAAGGAAATGATTCATTCCTACCTTTTTGAGCTCAGAAGGAGCTCTGGGATCACCGCGGATGCGATTACATCTTTGTTAAATGATAGGAAGTTGAAACCAGTCTGAAAGAATAATGGAGGGGGGGTGGGGGAGGAGGGGGTTGTTTGGCAACGCTTTGCTGCTGCGTTAAGTTTGAAATAACATAAATTTGATTCCTGGAACAGGGCATGTGATGGGACTTTCCTCAAGCTCTGCTTCTTGTATCTTACTGAAACCTCTCATTTCTCCTGGGCTGGCCCTTCCCTGATAAATTTTTCTTGATCCCTTCTCCCTAACTTCTGCTGCAGCACATTTTCCAGTTGTCAAGTTCCCAGCTTTGCTAGAGCTGGAGCAGGCAGTTTAATGACATCTGTAAGACTGAACTGCTTTTTTTGCTAGATTCAAACAGATTATTCTAAAAGAAAGGAGCTTTTGATTTCAAGGAAGGCAGCAGAGGTGTGGCAAGGACTTCAGCAGGAGTGCCTGTTGCAGATTGCTGTAAGGGCCGGTTTCCTGTGGCAGCATCAGGCAGCAGAGATAACTGCCTGCATTCCCTTTCCACTCCAGCTTCTTGGCAGCACTCCCTGCAGTCCACGAAGGAGAGCTGCAATGCAAAGCGCAGGTGGGACTGGCTACTGCCTTTCTGCCTTCACATGGCTGTTTCATCACAAGGTCCTCCCCATAAGATTAGACATAAAGAGCCATTTCCTGACTTTAGGAAGGGCAGAGAGCAACCCTTTTAGTTGTACTCTAAGCAGGAGTGAAGCTCTTTAGCGTCTGATCACCACTCGACCCGGATCTATGCGGGTGCTCCCTGCTGTTGTTGGCACCTCCCAGGCTGGTAGATGCTGGCCTTGGCCTGTTCCCAGTCTGCTGCAGTGCGGAGGTCAAGTGGCTCGGCCAAGGCCATGTGCTGAGTCAGCAGCTGGACTGGAGTTTGCACTGAGAGCCTCTGCACGGTAGCAAGTGATGGCTGTCAGTGCTCAACCAGACCTGCAGCAAATTTGTGTTCTGAGTTCCCACCACTCTGCACCCTCCCACACCTGTACTTGTGCATACGTGGTGTTTTAGTTTCAGATCTTGCAATCGGCAGAACCACAGGGTCTGTTGCAGTGAGTGTGCTGCCCAGGCCTTAAGCCCTGCAGTGGAAAACCTCTGAAAATGAGAAAGGAGATCACTCAGTCAGAGAAGCTACCAGTAGGGTCAGCCCAGCCCCAGTGCTGCTATGAAAGGTGCCATGGCAGCTCAGTCTCTTCCCTGTTCCCACAACCCTGACCTTCCATACATCCCTTGACCAACCCAGGCAGATTTGGGGAGGGTCTAGCCATGGCTGCTAGTACCCAGTGAACAGTGGTTGTAGCCATGCAGTGTCAAAACTGACCTCAATATGCAGGTCCATGCTGGACACCTTCACTAGGAGGCAGCTGTGCTGCTCCAGGGCCAGCAGCCACAGCGTGGCCATTTGCAGCCAACAGTGTGTGACTTGTAAACAAAAAGCTGCTTGTGGTCATGGGCTGAGGCACCCCATGGCTCTGCCAGGGAGTTGCCCACCAAATGGAGGTGTAGCTGCTTGGCTCCGGAAAGCATCTCCTTTGTGCTGCCTGGAGCTGGTGGTGGGGCTGTCAGGGCAGGGCTGAGCACCCTTCAGTGTATTGGAGCTGTGGGCTCCAGCACTGCTGCAGAGCCTGAACCCTGCTGAGCTCGACCCTTGAGCATTGCAGGGAGCTGAGGCCACAGGCGTTGCAGTGCTGCTGCACTAGCACAGGACATGGTGAGCTGCTGCATGGCAGGGACCGTGGGGCTGCACACAGCTGCCTTGGTGAGGCCAGCACTGACTCACCCTCAACTGAGCTCAGGCACTGAAGCCTGGTGACTTCATCTGCTGGAAATAGCAAGTAGGGAGGAACTATCTCCCTGTCACCATCATACCCAGATAGGCACACAGAGCTTGCTGCTGCCTGCACTGCTCCCTGCACCCCAGCTCCAGCTGTGGGATGCAGCTGAACCCCAAGAAGGAGCACCCCTCTGGTCTCAGTCCCAGCTTGGGCACGGGCAGGGCCCTGTGGCTGCACAGGGCTGATGGCATGAGCCAGTGAAGTCGAGGGGTTTCAAGGCCAAGGAGATGATGGCTTTGTCTACACCACCTGCTTGTCCAGCACAAAGAATGCAATTTTTATTGAAGCCAAATAACAACTTCCAGCTTAAATGTGTCTTCCAGAAAGGCACAGGGCTCTCTGCAGAGACTTCGAGGGAAAATTAATCCTGCAGTTCTCTGGGTAGCAAAGCCACCACAGCAGGCTGGAGCAGATAACAGGCCCATCTGCCTGCACCCTGCCTGCGTAAGGCTTTTGCCCTTGCAGTGGGTGAGCAGAGCTGTCCTGGGCTTTGTTCAGGCAAAGCTCTGCTGGCTGCTCACAGCAATCTCCAGGCAGCTCAAATACTGGTCTGCCATGAAGGCCAGGGGTGTTTTGAGTTCCCTCAGTGAACTCTGGATCTCCACCCTGGTCTTTCCCAAGGGGATGGTGGAGGGACAGGACTTTTGGAGCCAGGGCCAGGGCAGAGGGCTGACATTGTCACAAAGTAGGTGTTCTACAGGCAGCAGTCCCTACATCTGGTACAACACTCTGCTGCTTGCCTTTGTGGGTCTACCACAGGGCATGCAGAATGGCATGTATGGGCATGGTGGGCATCTGGTGTCTGTTGCTTAGGGTGGGAGCAGGAGTTCTGCAAAGTCTCAGTGTTGCTGCAATGCCAGCACCAACTTCACTCCCACCACTTCTGTTTAAAGGCCAGCAGGGCTGGGATGAGTGAACTCATTGCTTGCTGTTGCATGTCCCTCATGTACTTGTTTGTGCAGATTTGCCTTTGTAAGAAGGAAAGAAAAGGAACCACCTCTCCCAGGACCCCTGGGAGTCCTGCACCACTGGCCCAGGGGGTTCCATTTTCTGTGCTTCAAGCTGGCACCTTGAATTTTTTGGGCTTTGGGAGAGTGCAGGGTCATCATGCCTGGCTGACCATGCAGGGGCCTCGTCTGGCTTTGAGGATGTGACCTGCTGCAGCAGTGCTTCACTGGCATCTGCAGGTCTGGCTGACGGACTCCTGCTGCCAGCAGAATGCCTTAACCCTGGTGAGAAAAAGCCTCCCAAGTTCCATGTCCCTTCACTGGGACATACCTGTGGCAAGGTGCTGGCACTTGCCATACCCTCACAGTGTTGCTGGGAAGCTCTGGGTTTAAAGTTTGGTCCCTAACGGGGTTGTGAGTTGCACCCACAGGCCTATGCACTGAGCAGCTTCCCAAGTTCCTCTGCAGTTCTTGATGTCATGGTGAGGCCAAATCTTCCCTTTTACATAGAAAAAAAGGCTCATCAGCAATCACAGCAGGCTGCATCTGACAGCTCATAACTTAATGGCTTTTAAAAAATACCCAGTCTGTTTTAAAGGCTGGTCAAGTTTTCCCCTACCCTTCCCCCTGCAAAGTCTTACAAGCTCTCACTTTTCTGATATTAGATACTTTCTCTAATCTTTGGACTCTGTTTATTAATGGCTAATTATATCTATTTGCTTTTCTGCCAACATTGTCCTTTAGCTCGAATAGCTTTTTGCCCTGCCTAACGCTTGCTTCCCGGCGCTATTTATAGGCAGCAATTGTATCCCCCCGCAGCCGCTGTTCTGCTTGGCTACAGAGGCTCCAACCTCCTCGGAACGGCTTCCTCGCCACCCTGCCTCCCTCGGTATCCCCTCCTTGCGCTGTGGGGGCAGTCAGAGGAGCACCCAGCCATTGTCTGGGTCTAGCATCGTGGCAGCACTGGCCATGATGCTCTGGGGCAGAAAGCCACGGACAGAGCCGTAAGGCTCCCGAGAGCCCCTTGAGGTTATTTTTCAGGCAGCCCCATGGGGTCGTTTTTCTGGCGAAGGCAGAGATGGCTCCAGGCCATTTCTCTGCGGGCCGAGGGAGCAGCCATCAGCGTGGCCCACCGAGGCAACTTGTCGAGTCAAGCGATTTCTATCTGCGCTTTCATCCCGGGATGAAAGGAATGATAAAACCCGTTTGTTTTTGTGATAAAAGCAACTGACCCGGGAGGAATCCACCTCCCCAGGGTGCCCTGCAGCAGATCAGGGAGATAAGACACCGACAGTGAGTGCCAAGCCCTTCCAAACCTCTGCTGAGCGGCCGTGCAGCAAATCCTTCCCCACGTAGAAGAAAACTGGTGCTGGGCTTCCACAGCTGCTCCCAAGCCCGGACAATAATGGGGCCAGTGACGAGTTCAGGGGATTTTGCCGGGACTGGGATGATCTGCAGAGGAGGACACTATTTGCTTGCTTTTTGTTTCAAGTGACCAGCCGGATTATTTTATTACAGACATCTCCACCACGGGTCTCAGTCGAGCTTTTAATAGATGGGTTCCTCGCCAGCGGCAATCGCGGATTGATTGCAGCAGAAACGGCAACTGAAGACAAATATAGTGCAGGCTGCAGGGGGAGCTCGGGGAGGAAACTTCGGGTGCTATTTTCGGTGCTTTGTCTCCGCTGCTAACAGTATTTCTAATCTTTGTTTCTTCTTAGAAAAAGGTCTTTAGAGTTTGGGTTTGGTTTGGTTTTGGTTTGGGTTTTTTTTTCTATTTAAAAAAATAAAACCAACAAACAGATTCCTTTTTCTGCAGAAAGAGTCATACCCAGCTCTGAGGAGCTGATGGAGGCTGTGGCCTCAGTTGGCATGGCAAGAGGGCAAAGGCGTGTTGGGGATTCTGCATCCATCCTCTTCCCTGGGACCAGACAGACAGACAGACACCTGTCTCTCTCCCAGGCAGTGCGCAGGGGCAAACTCTGAATTCACCCCAATCCATGGGATCCTCGCGGTGGGTACAGGAAAGTTCAGTGCGCTCACTGATAAAGAAAGGAAATGCTCCCACGCTGACCAGCTGTTGCTGCACCATGGGGACCACCAGCAGCGGCCTCACCTCTTGCCACAAGCTCAGCACCAATGCACTGAGTTTTGCTGGGTCCCAGCCAGCACCAAGAGCACAGCAGCCAAATGGTCCCAAAACTCAGGGCGGCGACAGGTGGGTGCTGCAGGCTGAAGTGTTGGAACAGAGGGGAGCAGCTCTGGGCTGCACAACCATGAGGCCGAGGGTGTGTATACTGGAGCCCAGCTGCAGGGAGACACACAGGGGAGTGCTGAAGTCACTCAGGTTACTTGGCAGTGCAAAAATGCTTCAAGGTCTTGCCAAGCTTGAAAAGCCACGGCTAGGTGACGCTGGAATGGTATTAAGAACACCAATGCTCTAAACTTGTCAGCTCGGTGTTAAGAACACCAATGCTCTAAACTTGTCAGCTCTGGGGGACAATCAGGGATGCAGTGGCAGGCTGAGGCACGTCCCCAGGACAATCAGCCCCAGTGCAGAGGTGTCCCACTGACAGCTGTCTGCATGGGTGTGAGACAGGAGGCTGCAGCTACAAATAAAGAGCAGAATTGTTGATAAAATTGACAGGAACAGGGAAAGTCTGGGTTTCATCACGGAAGAGTGAAACAAAAGCAGCTCATGACAGGGCTGGCCATAGCTGCAGGAGCCTTGGTCCTTCTGTGTCTGCCTGGAAACCCAGGATGTTTGCAGCAGGACCTCAGAGGGGACCATCACATTCTCTGAGGATCTGGTGGCATTTTGGACCATAGGATAAGGTTGATGTTTGCCTTGTTAGCAGGCTCCTTGCACTGAAGAACCTCAGGTCTATTTTGCTGTTGTTTTACACATCTGTGTTTGTGCAAACCCCATCTTGCCTTGATTTGATCAAGCTGCAATCTGGTGTTCACAAAAAAAAATCCTTCTTTTCACATCTTTGCCTCTAACATAAAAGGCCTCGCTCTGCCAGCTTGGTGGATGGTGCTGGACTTCAAAGATTGCCAAAATGGGAAAAAGAAATTATTCATCAGCAGGTCATTGAGCCCTTTAGCAGACAGCACCTGTGGCCCTTTCATACTCTGGATGGTATTTCATGTCCAGCACAGCACAAGTCTCACACCCAACAGCTCAGCATCACCCACTGCAAGCCTGGGTGGGCTGTGGCAGCTAAGCACCCCCAGAAATTAAAAAAGAAAATAAATTTTAAGAGGTAAGCCACTTTATAAAGGGTTTTAACTCTAGCATCCACTTCTGCTAACTCCACTGTTGGTGCAGCAGCTCTGGCCACATGCTCTGTGGTGCCATGACTGCAACCCCAGCACAGGCAGGCTCCCATCCTCCCAACACTGAGGCAAGGCAAATGTGCTTGTCCCGTCCTGTCCTGTCCTGTCCTGATGGGCATCTCTGGAAGAAGGAGCTGGGTGCTGTGCTGGGCACATGCCCTCTGCTTGGTGTTTCCCAGCTGGGAAGGTTTTCAGCTGATCTTGCTGCACTGGCATGTGCAGTTGTCCCAGGGAGGAGCACAGCAGCATTTGGAAACAGTCCAAAGAAAGTGTGTTTGGTGCCACACTCACCTGCCCAGCACTGGCACTTGGCACCAACACTGCATCTCTATGGCAAACTCATTGCCTGACAGCCAAACCTCCTTTTCTGGGGCTGTAGGGACACTGGGGGCAGCTCAGCACACACACACCCCCCACACCCCCCGGAGGTTATTTTGCGAGAGATGTCAGCTTGTGGAGGAGGTTTTTATGGCTGGGGATCAAAGTCCTTGGCACCCAGTCCTGAGTTGCTGGACAGCCTGGGTTTGCATCTGGGTTGGTGGGCCAGCACTGCTGGGGAGAAGGAACCCAGGGCTTGCAGAGGGAGGGTGGTTCAGCCATCCCAGTGCCGTGATGCTGGGGTCAGCCTGCTCACATTTCTTACCTAAAGGAAGCACAGAAATGGGGGCCAAGACTGTGGCCACCCCTGGCAGGGCAAGGGTAGCCAGGGTTGCTGTGGAAAAGGGGCTGGCAGTGAACAGGGTTCCCGAGCTTAAATGGTCAAAGGGAAGCAGCTTTTCTTTGCCCAGAGACATGCCCAGGCATCATGTCCAGGTCCTGTAAGCATGCCAGCTAGCAGGAGCACATCTGAATGTGCACATCACAGCCTTTCCCTGTCCTGATTTGGGCACCACCAGCCTCCCCTCTAGGTGATAATTCTGCTTTCTCCATCCTGCTCCATCTCCACCAATCCTGAGCCGCCTCTTCCCAAGTCCTCAGCTGGATAAGCTGTGCTTAGTGGCTACAGACCTCGTGGAAGGAAAACTTTAACTGACTTTGACAGCTTTGGTTGCAAGCAGGTACTTACAGAGCCAATAACCTGGAGTGGCACATTTGAAGGCACTGCTGTCTTTTCCCTCCCGCTCTCCAGGAGGCAATCAGCCTCTGGGACTGCAGGGATGCTGAGCCGCAGCAGCTGCGGGGTGGGGACTGTCCAGGCAGAGCTCAGCTCCCTCGCCGGACCCGCACCCAGAGCAAACAAGGAAACCAATTAACACAGGCCAGCCCCACCTCGCCAGGGCTGAGGCGAACTTCCCCGGCCCCTCCTCTGCCCATCCCATGACGCTTGTCCCAAGTCCAGCTTTGCAGGGCTGCGATAGGCGCTGCCCCACAAACAACTCTCATCCCACAGGACCAGAAAGGGTGTGAATCATCTTCTGATTTCCAGAATAAAGGTATGCCTGGAAAATTCCCATCCTGAAGCACTGGCCTGTACCCCCGATCTGTCTGTGCTGGTGTTGCATTTCATCCAGCCGTATTTCCATCACCAGCTATTGGGGGGAGCAGGGCAGCAGTCACCTCCCAGTGACTTCAGATGGTGGTGAGGGGCTGGGTGTCACCCGCTGTCACCATCACCACGAGGGCCGAGGGAGCACAGCTCGTTCACACTGTCCCTAACACTGGCTGCATCCCTGCCAGACACTTTGTCAGCAGACATTGGGTTGGCAAGAAACCCAGCTGGCACTTGCCATGAAAAAAGGGCAGCAAACTGACAGTTACAGGCCCAGGAGCTATTCCTGTTGTATTATTATTTACAACCTTTGTTAGATGAAAAAAAAGCAAAACAAAACAGAACAAAATTAAGAATAGAAGTAAAGAGCAACATGTTTTTTACTCCAGCTGAGCTGTCAAGAACAAATCATCAGGGTTTTTTTGCAAGCACTCGGCAAGGCCTGGGGAAATCTGCTGGGAGCCAGAGAGCTCAGGTCAGGGTTGTCCTGCCAAGAGGCAATTACAGCCTGTCCTGGAGATGGAAGAGCAGGGAACAGGGCCAAGAGTGGCTTCAGGAGGTGTGTCAAGTCCAGGAAAAAGATTGCAGGCTGCAGGATCAGCAAAACCCTCCTGGTGGCACCTGATACCTTTCCAGAAAGGAAGTCGCTCAGCTCAGCACCACTGTGGCCAGCAAAGGGCCCTCCTGGCACAGGGCAGAGAGGGGAGGGTCAGTGCTCAGAGGAGAATTAATCATTCAATAGCCTGGCACTTCTACTCAAACCAAGGCCCTTGTCTCCTGGTCACCACAGCTGCCCTGTGGGCTGCCCTAGGCTGTGTCTGACCACCCTGGGATTGGGGTGCTGAGAAGCAGACCTCCACATCTACCCCTCCATGCCCTCAACCACTCAACTCTGGAGGTGCAAGACCAACACCATTGAAGCCCTTGAGCATCCCATGGAAGTACAGACAGCAATTTGTAGAGTGCCTGTCTTTTTTTTTTTTTTTTAAAGAGCTGGGCAGAGTGGGTGACACAGGCAGGTCAGCAGAGCACCAGAGGTATCCTGCAACAGCCAATCTGTAACAANATATATATACACTTTTTTTTTCTTTCAGTCTGCATGTGTTTTTTTCCAAGGATGAGGGCTTGGAAGCACCCTGCTTACAGCTCAGGGCTGCTTGCTCTGTCGAGGAATCAACACCAGCACAGGGCTGGCTCAGCTGCCTCTGCGTTGCTGACACACTTTCACCTTCCATTAAAATCAAGCCTGTAGCAGGCCACAGAGAGCAACATCAATGCCAAACCAGATGCTGCTCAGAGCTCATCCCAAGGGAATGTTGTTCAGGACTATGCAGAGGTGGTAGCAGGGTGCTGAGTGACAGAGAGCAGAGGACATGGTCCTCAGGACATCCCTGCCCATTGTGGGCTTCAGCATACATCCTGTAACCTGCCCACATCCAGGCAAGTCCCTGACCACATCCCACATCCTAGCAAGGCCACACTAAGTCCAGGCACAGACATTTTCAGATGGGTTCTAGACACAGCTAAATACAGTTTAAGGCTAGGATTAGGGTTAGGAGCTAGTTAGTCTTATTTTTAGGTTAGGGCAAGGATTAGGATCTAGGGTTAGGGTTAAAGTTCAAGGTTAAAGTTATCTTATGGTTAGGGTTAGGTGTTAGGAAGGTGCTGTCCACCCACCTGAGCTCCCTATCACCTCTCCATCCTTCTGCACCCTCTTCTAGCTGCATGGGGATACCAGACTACATGGCGCAGCTGGATAGACCTGGAACCACTAAAGCAACTCTCCAGATGGAGCTCAACCACGGCATTCTCCCCACAAGCGACTGAGATACCACTGAGCACCAGGACAACACCCTGTCACAGTGTCCCCACCATCCTGGCATCCTCCAGCTGAGCTCCTTCAGGAGCCTGTATCTCTTC
Organism: Eubucco bourcierii; assembly: GCA_013396675.1. NCBI lineage: Eukaryota > Metazoa > Chordata > Aves > Piciformes > Ramphastidae > Eubucco > Eubucco bourcierii. The sequence continues at coordinate 683,170 of VWZE01020946.1, read as the reverse complement.
AATCAGAGCCTCAAAGCCTAAACATCATCCTGGGCTGCAGGGAGCCTGTGAAATCTCCCGTAGCAGGAAGAGATTCAGCAGCCCAGTGCCTCACTAACCCAGCACGCCCTGCACAGCCGCACGTGAGGATGCGGTTTGTGAGTGATGCCTTCACATTTACCTAGAGCCTTTTTCCAGAGGGATCGCCACTAATCCTGCAAATATCACACGCTTGTGTCCACATCAGTCGTGTCACCTCACCTCTCCAATACATCCGGTCCTCAAAGACAATCAGAGCCACCGGGGAAGTCTCTTTCTCTGGAGACTGTCAAGATCATTCCAGATGTGTTCCTATGAGACCTGTGTGAGATTCTATGGTCCTGCTCAGGCAGGGGGGGGGTTGGCCTTAATCATCTATGGAGATCCCTTCCAACTTCTCACATCCTGTGGGCAAGATGCAATTATCCTAGCTGGAATTTAGCCAAGGTGCAGGAACAAAACCACTACTCCAGTGATGCGGCCAAGGAGGCTTTGGCTGCTGCACATGGTCAGGCTATTTCTATCTGATCTAAAAGGGAACAGATGGGGCCAGCCACTGCATTTGTCTCCGGAGGAGCAGAGATTGCTTTCAGGCCTTGGAAAATACCAAATTAGAAACTGGTGCTGCCTACAAGCTGAGCCTTCAGTAACATCTAGTGCTCACGGGTAAGGTGCAGCCAGGTCATGGCATCAACCACTGTCTCAGAACCATCTCAGAGAGTGTTTGCAGCTGTTTCTGCCAAGGCAGGCGTTGCCAGCAGGCCCCTGACCCAGTAAATGCTGTAACCAAGAGGGGTTTCTAATAAAGATCTGGGAATCACAGCACGTTACAGTATAGACAGCTTTGCTGGATTAGAAAACAGATGAAGAGCCTTGAGGGAGATTAGAAATTGCTATTTTGAGAGTTGTTTGGTTTTTTTTTTTTTTTTCAGTGCAGGCTCCATGTAGAATCATAGAATCATAAAATGGTAAGGTTGGAAGGGACCTCAAGGATCATCTAGTTCCAACCCCCTGCCATAGGCAGGGATGCCTCCCACTAGTTCAGGTTACTCAAGGCCTCGTCCAACCTGGCCTTGAACACCTCCAAGGAGGGAGCAGCCACAACCTCCCTGGGCAACTTGTTCCAGTGCCTCACCACCCTCACTGTAAAGAACTTCCTCCTAACATCCAGTCTAAATCTCCCCTCTGCCAGTTTAAACCCATTGCCCCTTGTCCTGTCATTGCAAGACTTTGTAAATAGTCCCTCCCCAGCCTTCCTGTAGGCCCCCTTCAGATACTGGAAGGCTACTATCAGGTCCCCTCGAAGCCTTCTCTTCTCCAGGCTGAAGAGCCCCAACTCTCTCAGCCTGTCCTCATAGGAGAGCTGCTCCAGCCCTCTGATCATCTTTGTGGCCCTCCTCTGGACCCGCTCCAACACTTCCATGTCCTTCCTGTAGTTGTCAGCCTGAGCAGGCCTGGCTGGCTGCTGTGTTGGAGTGAACTGCTGCTGCTGCTGGGAGGCTCGGGGTGGGGGTGCAGGAACACTGGACGCTAACAGGCCTGTTTATGTCTTCTGCACCGCTCCTGGCAGGCTGGCCACAGCCATTACACGGGGGAGTCATATTGACACATTTTGACTCTGAAACATTGAGCAAACAAGGCAAGATAATCATTAACTTGTGGAGCTGTTAACCTTCAGCGGAGTTTTGGCCAGCTAAGGAGAGGTCTGCCAGAGCAAAGCCTCTGTTTTAGTAAACACTGAAAGAATGATGTGAGAAACTTCCTGGGTTTGTATATTATGGGTAGGTAATTGAAGGGCACTAAGTTGTGTCTCCAGTCTCTCATGTTGTGAGAAATGTTTCAGTACAGAGGAGAAGGAGAAAGGGGAAAGCAGTGCTGCCGAAGCACTGTGCCTGGGTTCTGTCAGCTTGGGAGGCTCTAAAGCATGGCCTGTGGGGCTGCAGGTCATCGGTGCTCATTTTCTGTTGAGTGTCATACCAAAGACAGACAACTTAGGCCCTGACTTGCTGCAGGTGTCTAACCAGCAGAGCAGGGAAAGAGCAGTGCCTTGTCCTCTGCCTTCACCAGGCAAGGGCTGCCCATGCAGGCTCCTGGGCTTGGGCCCACAGGCCTGGCTGAGCAGGGTGCAAATGTGAAGACTCCATTGGATTTGGCAGTGAATCATCCTCACAAAATACCTGTCCTGTGCCTGACCACAAACTGTACCTGCAGCTCTTGGGGCAATGCATTCCGTCGGAGAGGGGAACCACAAAAAGACAACACAAATCTGCAGACTTTGGACTGATATCAGTATCATAAAAAGCAGGGAATTGAGGAAGGAAGAAGGGGAAGATGACCTAAGCAAACAAGCAGCAGCACATTTACAGTCTTCCTGGCTACACTAGGTACCAAGTGAAGCATGCCACCCACTGCAGGAGGGCTTACTGGCCTGCCATTGGGAACAGATGATTAATTCAGGCCTATAAGGAGATTACGGCTGGAAGCAGTCTCCTGCCCCAGAGCACAGCTGCTGGAAGAGCTGTGGGTTTCCAGCTGAGCCAACCCAGTGTGGTGAGCTGCAGCAGGCATTGCCTCGTGCCTGGCACCGGTGTGCAGGGTGTTGGAGCAGGGACACCTCCTCCTTCAGAGGGCACACCAGCAGCAGTTTCATTTGCCGTTTGACACAAGGCTGTCGCAGGGGACCTCAACTGCTCCCCTGGATGTGCCCTTGCACTCTTTCTGCAGGGCAGGCTGTAAGAGACTTCTCTTCTGCAGGTTCATTTTTTTCTGAGGCGGCAGAACCACTCTCCCAGCACTGCAGAGATCCAGACCCAACCCTCCTGTCCTAGTGCCCTACATACCTTTCAAACCCTGGCTTTATGGCACTAAGCACGTGCCTCTCAGGACAGCCTCTCACTCTGCAGCAGCTCCAGGCCAACAGACAGAAAGTTCACTCTGACAGTATCAGCAGCTTTCTTCTGCGCATGGCAGAAAAAAAAATCTCTTTATATTTATTTGCTTAGGAAATACATTTGTTTAGGAAACACACCACACACACATACCCCAGCTCTCAAAAGCACAGCTTTTACATCTGCAACCCAGCTCCCTGATGTAGCAATCTCCCCTGAGCCCAACTGCAAAACAAGCTCCTCTCACCCTTGGCAGCCCTGCTCCCTGTCACGAGATCCCTGACTTCCAGCGAGCTTTTAAAGACGGGTTTGGAAAAATGTTTGTTTGCACAGACACTGCACAGAGCTCCTGCAGTTGGGTTCCGGGGGGGGGGGGTGGANGTTGGGGTGCGGGGGGGGGGGGTTGACTTTGAGTGCTGCACCTCTGTGAGAGATGTCATTCAGTGTGAAAACATTTTAAACAACCTTTCCTGCAGAAAACAACAAACACACACCAACCAACCAATGGCTTATTTGATTTTGCTTTAAGTGGAGAAATGACTTGTGTCACAATTCGGACACAGCAATTGTTAGTGACACTTAACCCAAAGCTCAAAAAAATCCCCCAAACTAAAGACTTTTACCACATTCAGTAACACCTTCTGTGTTCTCATAGTGAAAATGAGCTTTTGGAATGGCTCAGGTTGGAGGGGATCTGAGAGACCACCTACTCCAACCACCTCCCTGCCATGGACACAAACCCTCTCAACTAGACTTGGCTGCTCAAGACCTCATCCAACCTGGTGTTGAACACCTTCAGGAAGGAGGCATCTGAAACCTCCCTGAGAAACGTATTGCAGAGTCTCACCACCCTTGTATCGAGTAACTTCTTCTTGAGATCCAGTCTAAACCTACTCTCCCTCACCTTCAAACCATTCCCCCTGTCCTGTCTCTAGACACCCTTATGGAAAGTCCTTCTGCAGCCTTCCTGCAGGATCCTTTCAGGTATTGGTAGGCAGCTCTAAGGCCGCCCTGGAACTTCTCTTCTCCAGGCAGAACAAATCCAGCTCCTTCAGCTTCTCCTCATAGCAGAGATGCTCTAGCCCTTGGATCATCTCTATGGCCCTCTTCTGGACTCACTGCAGCAGTTCTGTGCACACCAGCACAGGCACACCAGCACAGGAGGCAGGATTTGAGGTGGGGTGTCAGCAGAGCAAAGGGTCAGAATCCCCTCCCTTGCCCTGGTGACCACAGTCCTCGATGCAGCCCGGGACATGATTTGCCTTCTGGACTGCATGAGGGCACTGCTTAGCTCTTGTTCAGCTTCTCCTCAATCAACACAACTAAGTCTCTTCAGAGCTACTCTCAAACCACTCTCCACCCACAGGGACTGAAGATGCCTGCACAGGTAATGCACAGGTAAACTCTTGCTTCTGGGGATAAAGAAACCTGAAGTCCAGCAGATGACCTTAATATTCTGCCTTCTGCCACAAAGCACAATGCTACCAGCTTTGACATGCATCTTGTACAGACAGGTGCAGAACAAAAATGGTAGTAAAAGAAGCAGCAATCAGGCTGCTATTCAATTTGCTGAAATCTTAATTCTACAACACTTGAAACATTAAGAGCAAGAAAATATTTTCAGACACCCACACCCCACTGCTGTGCTGTCATTGGCTCCAAGTCCCAAATTGGAGGCTTTTGCTCATAAATGATTTTGTAAATCACAGAATCACAGAATGTCAGGGGCTGGAAGGGAACTCGAAAGCTCATCCAGTCCAATGCCCCTGCCAGAGCAGGACCACCTATACCAGATCACACAGGAACACATCCAGGAGGGCTTTGAATATCTCCAGGGAGGGAGACTCCACAATCCCCCTGGGCAGCCTGTTCCAGTGTTCTGTCACCCTCACAATGAAAAAATTCCTCATGTCTAAATTAAACTTCCTATGCCTCAGCTTCTACTCTTTGCCTCTTGTCCTGTAACTGGGCATCACCAAGCAGAACCCGGCTCCAGCCTCCTGGCACTCCCCCTTTACATAAATATTGAGGATGTCACCTCTCAGTCTCCTCTTCTCCAAGCTAAAGAGCCCCAGTTAAGTTAATCTTAACTTCCACCAAGTGTGAAATAAAGCAGATGATCATTGCTAATCATGTCATGAAGGTATTCTAAAGAGTAAATAACATTCCTCACAGTGTTCCATGCTGTGATGGAATTTGCACACAGGTGTACATGGTAATGTCAGGATGCAAATACCGTTTTGAATAAAGACCCAGTTTTGTCCCACCACTGCCTTTGCTTGAGTTAAACACCTATGAAGTCTGTTTGGGCAGGAAGGGAAGTTAAGCAATGCTGTTTACTACTAAAACACACAAATGAGATCATGCAAATACCCATCTTGAACTTGATGACCTTTGAAGGTCCCTTCCCACTCAGTGCACTCTATGATTATAGAATCAAAGAATGGCGAAGTTGGAAGGGACCTCAAGGATCATCTAGTTCCAACCCCCTGCCATAGGCAGGGATGCCTCCCACTAGTACAGGTTACTCAAGGCCTCATCCAACCTGGCCTTGAACACCTCCAAGGAGCAACCTGTTCCAGTGCCTCACCACCCTCACTGTAAAGAACTTCCTCCTAACATCCAGTCTAAATCTCCAACTCTGCCAGTTTAAACCCATTGCCCCTTGTCCTGTTGTTGCAAGACCTTGTCAACAGTCCCTCCCCAGCCATCCTGTAGGCCCCCTTCAGATACTGGAAGGCTACTGTCAGGTCTCCTTGAAGCCTTCTCTTCTCCAGGCTGCAGAGCCCCAACTCTCTCAGCCTGTCCTCACAGGAGAGCTGCTCCAGCCCTCTCATCATCCTTGTGGTCCTAAGTACTTATTATGCCACTCAGTACTACAAAACCTATGCTGTGTGATCTTGGCTATGTCAAATCTTTGCACAAGCAGGTTTATACAAAATGCAAGTTTACATGAAGCTGTTACCAGGATCATAGAACATGTCAGATCCTCAGCTCTGCATCAGCAACCTCAGCCTGAATTTCACTCAGCAGTACTACAGAAATGAGTGATCCAACCACTCAGGTCAGACCGGCCTTCACTAGAGGAGAAACAGTTAATGCTCCTCAATTACATGGCTCAGCAGAGTTGCCTCACAGCCAGGGAACTACTTTGCCCAGTCCCAGTTAATCCACAACTGCTTTGCTTCTCAAAGGTGCTCTGCTTTGCTCCACTGATTGGACCCATCTAGGGAAGAGCCAAGGGAGGAGGGTAAAGGAAGAGACAAAAAACAGAAAATCCCATGTTGGCAGAGTAAGAAAGAAAAGGTGGCACAAACCCAAAAAGTAACTCAACAAAACAATTGAAAGCTTTTATTGTGATACCTCAAGTAGATACAATATAGTGAAACAACAAATAATGTACAGTATTGCTAGGACAAAACAGCAACACAGCCATGTCACCTGTAAAAGAAAGCATTGTAAAGAGTTTAAGAAACAATGAGGCACAACTCATGCTTTAGGCCTTAAACCATTCCTAACAGTCCTTTGAAAAGAAACCTCTGAAGCTTCTGTTCCTTTTGCAGTGTTTCTACTGCTGGTTGGCTTTTAACATGAGTTTCAATGAAGTTACAAGAGTGTCCAAAAAGTTTAACAATAATTTGACAGCTTTTTCCATTCAGCCATTATCAAAGAATGGAGATGTTTGAAATTTAGTCTGTGAGACTGTCACTACTGCTGCAATCTGACTGCTGAGATGAACGTGCAGAAAAAGCTCTACAAGCATTACTCAGAAGGAAGCCCACCAGAGATGGTACACAGCATACATAAACTCTTGCATGAACTTGATACACCAAGAGAAATGCAGAAGACCTTTTGGTTACGGTCATGGCGGTGACTATGTCAGAACCTCAGAGGCCAGATTTGAACCCCAAGAAACTTTATAAACTATATTCCCTGTCCTCACCCACAGATTGTGACACACTGCCAGCTTGCAAGGCACATCCCTCAGGCCCTCCATCATCCTAGGCCTAGGGAAGTTAAGATGGAATTAGAACAAACGTTAATCCAGTTTGTTGTTGTGCTCACAATGAACATGGGGAGTTCATGTGCTGGCCCTTTTGACTGGCAGACGGAACTGAGATTACTACACTGCTAAAAGCACACAGCACAAGTGGCTAGGCTGATGTGTCAGCAATCCATCACCACATTCTGCAGCTTATTTCACAGCAAGTTTGGAAGTGAACAGAATTTTTAGAGATGGCAGCACTGCCTTTTATTAATCAAAAAGGTGCTTGGGAGTGACCACCGACTCCAGCGTTTGGAGGCAGGCTCAGTCCTGGAAGCCACTGTTACAGCCATTACTTTGGACCAAGACAGAGAATGTGTGATCAGATTTGATTACTAAATTCACATCCAATTACTTTAGGACAGGTGTGGCTTTAGAGGTTCAGAGGAATAAAAACCTTTCAATACAAGTACATTTTTGCTAGCAAATTCCTATGCATCCCAATGAACATTTCTTCTAAGCCAGCTCATAGTCAGTTCATTTGGTCCAAGAAAGAGCCAGCGAGAAACAAAGGTTCACAAAAGCTTTTTGTTACAGTTTATAAAAAAAACAAAATACAAAATAAATGTTAAGACCAACAATAAAAATAACCAGTACAAGTAACAAAAGTGCTCAAGTTGGAGGGGAAGTAAACTTGCCCAGAGCAAACACATACAAACTTTAAATATAATCTTTAATATATTACAAAAATTGGTTAGAGGGAAAATGCTTTAGTAAATTTTTTGTTTCAAGTAAGTTTTTCTTTCAAATGACTGCTGAAGGGTTCAGTGACCAGACTGACCTCTTCACATCAGCCAGCAGCCATTGCTATCTGGATTCTACTTTCACCAAAACCAATAACAAGAACTCTCTACGTCTTTACTTGGGGAGAAAATAATCATCGATGCTGCCAAGCAACTCAGGAAGAAAATTCACATTTTCTCCTCAATACGATGAGCCTCAAGACCTGTAACATGGCAGCAGGAAATAGCAATTCCATACTAGTTCTACTCTTTGATCCTTATAAGCATCCACCTTTAAAAGACCAAAAAGAGTATTGCTTTGTTTGGTTCTCATAAAAGCCACAAGCATCACATATAGATCATTAACTCTTTATGCCATTAGTCTGAAGCTCTATGTGCTAAGCACTTGATGAAGTCCCAACCTTTGGCATTGAAGTTAATTAAGGTTTTGGTGAAAATGTCCAGTTTGAAATACAAATAATGCACTGAAGAAAGAGGTTGAAATTCTATGTAAGAATCAGACTGTTACAGACAGCATTAACTTACTAGCAAGAGACGGCCAAACTCCCTAATTTGAGAGAGAAAAGCCTTTCATGTTACCTATGTTCTTTCATTTCAGCTCTCTACTGAAAAGCAGCCATTACCTTTGTCTTCAGTCCAGTGTACTGCTTCAACAAGTCTGCAGTCAGGAAGTAAGAAAAAGCCCAAAGATACACAAACTTCACTGAAGCATGTCCACAAGCATCAACACCGCAAGGGAACTTTGAAGTCAACACAGACTTTCTGCCGAGAGCAGTTTAAGTGCCTACTTTGTTGGCAACATACATTACAATGGAGGAAAACAAAATCCAGAGAATTCCAGGTGAAAAAGATGGAGACAGGCAATAGCAAAGCCCACCTTGCATCAGTGACATTGTTCAAAAGGAGACTTTGAGGCCTGATGATGTAATCATCCAGTAGTAACAGGTAAGCCACAAAATCCGGACTCAACAGGACTGTACCACCTCAGCTCTCTGGACTGAAACCCAACAGCTTTAACTGCTTCTCTAATTCTCACATTTTTAATTCCTAGCTGTAGATCATTACAGTGTCTTGAATGCAGTGTAGCCAGCCTGCATCAGAGAACGTGTACACGTGGGCAAAAATCCCTTCTCTCTCTTTCTCTCCACAAAAACACTGGAAAGTTGGTTTCAAAGATTTGTATTGCCACTATCCATTGGCAGATTTTTTTTTTCATGTAGGACAAACTTTATAAAGTGCAGCAGAGTTCAGAAAGCCTATCAGAGATTCCCTAAAACACAACAGCAGCCACAGCACCTATCACTAATTCTGCAGGTGCCATCTTAGAATTGTTACTGAGAGAAAACGATTCTGTATTGCAAAGGCTTCCATATTGTTCAGTTAATGGTACTTCCATAGTGTTAAAGGTTTTTTTTTCCCCAAATGTTTTGCATTAAAAGGTTTACAGTATAAAAAGTATTCAGAGACTGTTAAATTTGAAAGTAAAGTTAGGAAATTTGTCTGAAGTGTTTAATTCAGAGTTGCTCAGAATTTGCAGGCACGGATACCAGTAGCTAATACCGTGCATAGATGTTGCAGAAGTTTCTCTCATTAACTCACTCCATTTAAGAAACAGCAAGAGAACAAAGGAGAAGCTGAGTTTCATACACATTTTTATTTTATAAAAAGGTACTTGGGGATGATTTAACCAGCAAACCAAGAAACCCTTTCCCCACCCCCAAGTTTTAAAAACTATCTTATTTTATGAAAAACTGAGTCAAACTTCCCCTCCTTCTTATTACCCCTCCTTTTCCTCCAGGTGCTATAGTAATTTTCATGTCATAGGCTCCAGCCATTTCTCACAAAAATAAATATTTTTGTTCAAATGTAGTAGCAGAAGCAGAATACTTCAACAGGTTTCCTTGATATCAACCTCTTTGTCCAGTGCATTAGGACTATACAGTTACATGGAACCAGCCATAAAACTTCACTGATGCACAAGTCCCTGTTACTGGCAAAGGTACAGTACCAAAACTTTTTTTTTAATACAACAACTATTTTTTTTTGTTTGATTTTATTTTTTTTCCCAAAATAGAATGCATATATTTTTCTGCCTTTAAATTTTCCGAGCTATATTTTTTAAAATGTTTTTATCCAGTAAGCTCCTTAAGCAAATATGTTGGTCTTAAATAAACATATTCTATAGAACTATTGATTTTAAATCCTTCCAAGGTTGTTTCATTAAGACACCAAACCTCTAGCAGAACCTTTCCCAACAACTTGAGACCTGCTAACTTCAGTCAGTGAACTGAAGGTTTTGTTTTGTTTTGAAGTGAGCACTGTACCTTTAACCAATTCACCTACAAGATGGTACACAGGTTGTGGTACACTGAAACTGAAAAATGAAATCACTACAATACTGCATCCTCTTCACTGCCAAACACATCAGAAATTGCTACATATAAAAAAGCACCCCATCCCATACATTCTTTCAGACTGCTCAGGTACAGAACTTCTACAGGACTGGAGTGTAGGTGTTTAGGCAAGAAGCATGCACAGCAGAAGGTAGCATTAAAGGCATAGGTCAGAGAGATACTAACCAGTAAAATCCGTTTTCAATTAGTGAACTGTTTCTCTAGTTTGAGAGTTTAGAAAAAGGTCATCCAAAATGTTCCAAAACAACTGTTCACACAATAATACACGTACAAAAAGAGGGAACTTACACAAGGAGAAAAGGCAAACATGGCCTGAAATAGTCACTTACACTAACACTACTCATTTGTGAGGTTTCAGAGTTCAGTGATATTCTCAGGGCCATTCTCTAGCCAAGCTCTTCCTTTACTTTGCATTAGTCTTTGTAAAGCATGTTCCACAGAATAATGTCCAAACAGAAGGAAAAAGGTTAAGATTCACTCCCAGCCATTGTCTTTTATCATGTGGGCAAGTTCAATGATAAATTTTCCTTCTTTGTATTTCTGACTGCTCTCAAAAGCATGTTCCTGGAAAGCAGAAAAAACAAGACACTGAATTAAGAACCAAGACACTGAATTAAGTTTGGAATATTAAGTATTTCAAAACATCAAAATTTGCATTAAAAATGCAAAGCAGGTGACTTTCCAGTTAACATCCCACATTAGTTACACTATGGAAAGAAAAGAGAATATGAACAAAGTGGACAACAGGAGTATACTTCTCACAAACAGAATCAGCAAATCCACTTCATAACAGATCTTGCTTTAGAAATTTCCATATTCTCTTGCTGCTTAGGAAACCTTAAGGTTGTTTTTTAAGTGAAGGTTAGAAAGTGGCGTGTTAGATGTGTTAAGTTTCCTTATGTCTAGAAGGATTGAAAAGAGGGAACAGGAACCTTTGCAAAAGCTTTCCTCTGTATTAATCATCAGAGGGAGTGGATTAGGACAACTTCTTTCCATACAATCAGAAGCTTTACTGAACCAACTAAAACCGTACACGTAACACCAGAAACACCAGCACAGGTAACTGTGCAAGTGCACAGGCAGCTTTTCCAATAACAGAACCAAGATCACCTTAGTTGTAAGTAGCATGAACACACTCAAGATTATTTATCATAATTCATTTTTACTACACAAATCAACTTTTGAAACCCAAGAAATGAAACACCCACTCTGTTAATTTCTTCCACTCAGTTTAGTATATGTGGTTGGTCATCTCCTGACAAGGTATTACAGAAGTATTAGCTCTAACAGCACCTATAGCTCATACTTGTTTTGCAGTCCAGGACAATTTATCATCTACTACAGCATTCCAGCAGATGTAGGGAAGCAAAATTGTTGTTACAGTCTGATATATACCAAAGCACTAGAGCTAATTGAGTTAAAGTGTAAGGCCCTGTACCTAGGTTGGGGAAATCCTTGTTATCAATACAGGCTGGGAGATGGGGACATTGAGGGCAGCACTGTGGAAAAGGACTTAGGGGTGCTGGTGGACAAGAAGCTGGACATGAGCCAACAATGGGCACCTGCAGCCCAGAAGGCAAATGGCAGCCTGGGCCGCATCAAAAGCAGTGTGGTCAAAGATGAAGAGTGGGTATTCTGCTCCTCTGCTCTGGGGGGACTTCACCCGCAGTGCTGTCTCCACCTCTGGATGCCTCAGCACAGGAAGGACATGGACTTGATGGAGCAGGTCCAGAGGAGGCCATGAAAATGATCTGGGCCTTGAACATATCTGTTATGAGGCCAGGCTGAGAGAGCTGTTTGGCCCAGAGAAGAGAAGGTCCCAGGGAGACCTAATAGCAGCTTGCCAGTACCTGAAGGGTACAGAGAAGGCTGCAGAGGGACTGTTTGCAAAGGTCTGTAGGGATAGGATGAGAGGCAATAGCTTGAAATTAGAGGAGCTTTAGATTGGATGTTAGGAAAGAGTTCTTTAGCATGAGTGTGGTGGAACACTGGCATAGGTTGCCCAGGGAGGCAGTTGAGGTCCCATCCCTGGAAATCTTTAAGGTCAGGTTTGATGGGGCTCTGAGCAACCTGATTTAGTGGAGGATGTCCCTGCTGACTGCAGCAGGTTTGGACTAGAAGACCTTTGGAGGTCCCTTCCAACCCAAACCATTCTCTGATTCTGTAGGTGCCTACTCAGATATCTGTGCTTCAACACATAAACACATATCAAAGACTTAAGTACACTGCTTACATATTTCCATCCAAGAGTGGTTTTACAGTTTTCACAATAGATATCTGCTACAGCATGTAAACCTGTCAGAAGAACTCTCTCCTCTGCTGGACCACAGCCCACATTTACCCTGAAAAAAAAGAAAAAAAAAAGAACTTCCATAAAGTGCTCAAGAGAGTTTCCTTTGTAACCTGTTACCCACCTTCTCTCCAGAGGAGATAAAATTATTTTGGGGAAAAAGAAAAAAGGTGCCTATCTTATTCTCTGCTGTAAAAGTGACTTTCTCTGTAACTCTGAGCTGAAAGACAGCAAGAAGAAAGGGGTTTTGTGCTTCAAATCACTAGTATCAACAACAAATTGTTAGCCATGCCCACTTACTCCCATCAACAAATACTGGCTAAAGAGTTGAACTCACAGAGAACACCACACTAAGTAACTGCATGCCTCTGCAGTTTTGGCCTTCTCTTCAGTTTGAGACCTCTTTAATGGAAGTCTGTACCAGTAAGTCAGCACCAAATGCTGAATTTAGAACCAACTCTACCATAGCAGCATCAAAAAAAGCCTCACTAATATTCCTTTGGTACAGACCAGCAGACAGAGCCACAGTGAACCAACAGTAATATCAAAACAAAACACCCCATGAAATACTGCACGAAGCACAGGCACAAAACATTAGGCAAGACTAAACCAAGTTCTCAGGCAATGTTATACAAGAGCAAAACTTCTGCCACTGTATTACCATATCCTTACTACTACAATTATAGCAGAAGTTCCAAGTCACCATTAAATGACTACAAGGATTTCAAGGATGTGCATTCAAATCATTTGCAGTCACATTATCCTAAAATAGATTAAGACACTTAATTGCGCTTCTTTTTTTCCAAAATACTGCCAACTCAACAAACTGCTGAAAAGCGAAGACAAAAATACAAGCCCAAGTATTGGAAACTTAATACATCTGTTAGCAAACTCAAAAAGCCTTTTATCATGGGTAGGACGTGCCTAAAATTGCAAATATTAGGCTTGATAAGTTCACAGAGAGCTTTTGCCTCTAGCATATTTGCCATATTCAAGGTCGTTTAAGATCTACAAAGTTTACTGAAACATTAACCTGTACATACATTTAACTGTCATGCTGGAAAATTCTTCTTTAGACTACAGTGGTCTAAAGCAAATTTACAGTCAAACAATGTATTTTGACTTTTGGAGAATAGCAACTCTTACTCAAGACAGTCAAAACTATATACACAAAAGGAATTGCACATTAACATCCTCCCCTAAACTTTCAGCTATTAACAGAATTACTTCAAACCCAAGATAAATTAATATGTATAAGGGGATACTTAGGAATTAGCTAAGTAGCTCTTCAGGAATTATTGCTGGTGAGTAAATCCAGCAGTGAGAAGCATAAGGCAAAGTATGGCTACATGAATTCCTTCTGTTTCCCACCTATGAATCATACCCAAAACGTTGCAGCCTGTAGGTAGTGTGCATAAAGAGGATAAGATACTTACACAGAATTAAAGAGGTAGGCTCGCCCTTGGCTTCCCTGGAAGGACTGCATTAGGAAAAAAAAAAAAAAAGAGAGAAAAGAAAAAATTGCACTTGTTAAAAAGACACAAAACCCCCCCACCAAAAAAAAAAGCTCCAGCAAGATGTGTTAATAAGCACATAAACACAAATCTATTTCAGATTAATTACTTTATACCAGTTCCTTACAAGAAAGCCTGGTCAACATTTTCATCCACGACACATTTGTACCAACAATTTTGTTAAGTGTTAGTGTTCAAAAGGCACCTGCAATGTAAACAAAACCGATTTCTTTCCTGCACCTCTGCAAGATAGCAATTCTCATTCTCCTAGACATCCTTCATGCTAATTAAACTAATCTGCTTTTAACTCTAAGGGAATTATTTCCATCTTGTCTGTCACCTCCTGTTGCACCCAAAAGATGATTTATTTCCATTTCATCAGATACAGCACCAGTGAAACTCTGGACCAAGCACAAAACCTGCACATTGTACTCAGGAAGTGCATCTGGCAGGTGTATCAGCTTGCCTTTATTTTAATAAAACAACTGTTTTCATCAAATGCCCAAGTACAGATCCACATTTCCAAATCTCTTGCATCCCTAACAGATTATAGACAAAAGGTGACTGCAAAGCTTTTCTTGGTTTGATCTAGGTTAGTGTTTTGAAGTAACCCTGCTAATCAACCACACTTACTAGACGTTGGTTTTGGCTGCAGAGCACTGTAAACTTACATCTTTGTTCCTTCTGTGCCAAACTACACCAGAAGCTCTTCTACTGTGCATTCTGCAAATAACACTGAAGACATGCAGGCCTGAACCTATGATCAAACTGCCTTGAGTTACAAATATCCTGGCAACACTTGTAAGCAGACTGGATCCAGCCACAGGTAAAACATTCAGAAAGTATGCAAGACATCACAGGCTTTCACCTGTTGATTTGTTCCTTCTGTACTGAATTACTTGGCAGTTGCTTCTCATTCAAAACGAGCACATTGCAAAGGAATTTTCTTTTTTCTCTCTTCCATACTGAATTCTATTTTTAAAAAAATCCCTTCACTGCCTGTTTCTTTCTTCTTCCAGAACTTTCTTTCCCTAACCTACTTCCAAAGAAAATGAACAATTTTATCCACACTGAAGAGACAGTAAATTTTAAAGAACTCCTGCAGTTCTAGTATTGAAGATCAAAGACCAATTTTCCTGAATCATAGAATGTTTTAGGTTGGAAGGGACCTCAAAGATCATGGTTTCAACCCCCCACCATAGGCAGGGACACCTCCCACTAGTACAGGTCACTCAAGGCCTCATCCAACCTGGCCTTGAACACCTCCAGGGAGGGAGCATCCACAGCCTCCCTGGGCAACCTGTTCCAGTGCCTCACCACCCTCACTATAAAGAACTTCTTCCTAACATCCAGTTTAAATTTCCCCTCTGCCAATTTAAAACTGTAACTCCTCACCCTGTCCTGAGACTTACAGCAAATTGGTGTGGAAGGTTTTTGGAAGGATTCTGGAATGATTCTTCTTCTGGCATGCACTTAGTTATATCACTAGAAATCACTTGATACCAAAACAGCTATTTTGCCAGTGTAATGACTAGAAACACAACTGTTGTACCCTAGCTACTTGACTCAGAATAGTTTGCAAAAAACAGATGCAAAAGGGAAACGCATAGAAATGCACACAAAGAAATCCCTGACTAGGTAACACTGGTAGCAATGCAGTTACTTACAGTCCTTAGACGCTCATAAAATCTCACCTTGGACTGAGAAGTTCTTAACAATTTATAGTGCTACTACTTAGAATTATAGAATCATAGAATGTCAGGGGCAGAAAGGAACCTTGAAAGCTCATCTGGTTCAGGCCCCTGTCAGAGCAGGATCACCTAGAGTAGATCACACTGGAACACATCCAGATTGTTCTTGAATATCTCCAGAGAGGGAGACTCCACAACCTCCCTGGGCAGCTGGCTCCAGTGCTCTCACACTCACAGTGAAAAATTCTTCCTCAGATTCACATGGAACCTCCTATGCCTCAACTTCCACCCACTGCCCCTTGTCTTGTCACTGGGCATCACCAAGAAAAGGCTGGCTCCATCCTCCTGGAACTCGCCTCTTACATATTTAAAAACATTAATGAGGTCACCTCTCAGTCTCCTCCTCTCCAAGCTTTATATACTTTAGCCCTTTATATATTTTAGCACATACTTTAGCCCTTTATATACTTTAGCATATAGTGCTAATATTAAGTGGAGAGTTTAATTCTGTATCTATAGCAAGGGCAAAAGAAAAGGTACTCTCTCCACTAGCCAAAACTGCAAGCCTTACTTTTCACAAGAGGGGGGTACTTACTTTTTGCACTGGGGGGGGTGCAGTGAAAATTTAAAACTTCAGGTAATACTAACCCTAATAGGAGAGACTCACTTGAGTAGAGTCTGCACAGCTCTGCCACAAAGGAATCCTTATACCTACCTTTAATAACAACCCCTCAAATCAGCACTATTTCAGTTCTCCTGAGCTACTTAAAGACGCATCACAGAACAGGCAGAATGGTACAAAACCTGCAGAAAATGCTTACTCCAGATTAAAGCAAAAAAACATTCATGTATACTCTCTCAAAAACTGCCCAGTAACAAATGAGTAACTAACACACGTTAGTCACATATGAATTTAGAGACTACAGTTGTACAACCCCCAAACTTTATTAAAAAAGCAAAGAAAACCTTTAAAGGTCTTCTTATTCACTAAGAAATAAAACCAGACCTTCCTTGTTCCATGTACCCTAAAGATCACAGAAAAGAACTTTCAAAGCCATGATGACCACTATTTTTGTTAGACTATTGTAAAAATTCTTAAATTTAGAAAGTTGCAGCCATTTCTCCTGGTTTTAACAACTCTATGCTGGGAATTAGAAGTCACAAATCCTTTTTTCAAACTGCACCAAGAAAAACTCTCTCCTGTTACATGAATAATGAGCTAGTTTCTCTTTTTACATTCAATTACACGTGAAAATCCCTTCAAATTATCGTGGAGGTTTTTCTGTCTGGTCCTACACAATCACTTTTTAAACTGCTCCTATGCCATACCTGAAGTTCCTCAGCTAGCTGGGAAAGAAAAAGACTCCAGAATAAGTCAACAGTCAGAAGTCTACATGCAAATATTTCTGCCAAGCTTATGTTTAGTCTTGACATAGAATCACCTAATAAAAGCTCTCCATTGACCCTACATTTCTCAAAATTATGCAGAGGGCAGTAATGGGATGCCAGGAATAGCAGAAAAAGCAGCTCTTCCCCTGTTTTTTCATAGGTTGCAAAAACCTTTAGCTAAATGAAACAGAAGCAACAGGTTGGAAAATGCTGCTTTAGTTTTTCTTGTTTTCTGATGTATTTTCAAATATTATTTTTCTTTTCCTGCATTTTTTGCTTTGTTGCTTGCAATACACTGTACTCTCCTACTTTTCCCCTCCCTCCTCAGAAATGGCCCATCCCCATTACCTTCTAATTTTTGGGATTATGAGAGTAGACTGGAGGCAGAAACAACAAAATTCAGAAGCTGCCCTGGTGCAGTGATGTTCAAAAGAAGATCTTGGTCACAAACATTCCACTGCAAAAAGCTCCTCCATTCCCACCTTCTCTAGCTTCCTGTTAGCAGAGTTTGGTTGGTTCACTTGATACCATCTTTCTTACCTACAAACAGGTTTAGAGGCTAAGTATTACATTTGCATGCCAGGGAATAATTGCTGCTTTGCCCAGCTGTGAGGAGTTAGCTCCTGCATGTTTGCATCACTCACAGATAACTTGACAGCTTACTATGTTCCAAAATACAGAATTTGGGTCTAGGCAACTCAGACTTTCCATTGAACCCAGCATCCAGCCACAACATCACTGTGTCAGTGAATAATTAATGTGTGCAAGTCATCCACACAGAACACTTACACACCAACTGAAGGAAGAGCAGTGTAAAGAAATCAGTTTTTAAATTACTATGCACTTTAATCTTTCTTATGAATTTCTTCACTTGGCAGAGCTTGGCAGTCATCATTTCTTATTCACACCAACAGCTGAGATTCCTCCCCCCCAACAGTATTCAAACAATGTAAAAAGGTGTGCATCTGTCACATAGGCATTCTCCTGACCACAGAATATTGACTAATGTGTACAGTTCCGCCTACTAGCAGGTATAAGAAAGACTTCTCATCAAAGCTTTGCTTCCTGATGCATCCTTTTACTAGAAATGAAAAGAGGACAACTCAATTTTGGCACTTGAACTGCTTGCTAAGCCTGTAACTCGGCAATACCCAGAGTACTCTGTGTAACCAGAATAAAAATAATTGCATACCAAACAAGCATTTAATAGCATGATTCAGTTACACTGATAGGAGTTTTAAGGGACTGGTAGGTTAAACACCTTGTGTGTCAACTCCTCAAAGGAAATGAAAGAGACTCCTTTAAATGGCAGTGCCAAGGACAAACAGGCATAACTGTTCAAACCAGTCTCCAGACAAACCACACTTCTACAGAGCAAACATGACCTGTGCAAATGCAAACTTTGACTTAGCCCTTCTAAGACTGATAGCTCCATGAACCATAACTTGAGCAGAACATTCTACTAAAACTCAATCTTAAATATGTCTTACCTAGTAAAGAAGAACTGGAAGATAGTGGCAAGTGTGACCAACTGTGAACAGTAATTTGCATCAATCAGGAATTCTACTTAAAAAACCAGGACAGTAAACTGATTAGTTTATCAGTTCAACTACTATTGGCAGTTACACCAAACTTGCTTTAAGTCTGTCTTTTAACGGTCCTCAGTTAATTATGAGCTTTTCCCCCTTGAGAATCATTGTCTAGCTGTCCGTTCCTACAGGAAGATACAAGATTCATAGCATTTCCTTCTTTCAGCACCATTGAAAGTACCTACAATGTCTGACAGAGCAAGCAAAACTCTTCCACTGTGCTTAGGAACTATACAAAATTTGATTGTAAGATTATCTTGGTATTTTTTCAAGTCATCTGCCAGACCTCTGTCATCAATACATTTTGTAGTAAAGCAACTTCATAAACATCTGATTTACACACTAGTACATGCCTGCAGAATTAGATATGATCTGCACTTCTAAATTAAATGCATCATTACCTCTAACACCAGAATTAGCTGTTTTCATCCAGGAGAAAAAGAAGTATCAGTTAAACAGAACATGTGTTTACTGCTCTAAGGGATACCTAAAGGCATGGGTGGGGGAAGGTAAGCTACTAAAAAGCTGATGTAATTCATTATTCCCCACAGATACGATTAGACTGCACAGCTAGAGATCATGCTCCACAGAAAAACTGCCATCCTAGCAGGTATTAAAAGTATGGCAGGCATTATTAGAAGCAAGGCAACATTTTAATAAAGCAAGTTATAAAATTCGGTATGCCAAGAATATCCTATTAAAAAAAAAAAAAAAAAACACCCCAAAACCTGCACACCTGAAAATTTGGCAAATTATACTTCCTGAAGTGAACTTTGTCAGGCAGGACAGGTTATCCTGAGCTATACAGCATCTTGAATGGACTTCAGAAACAATCATGTCAAAACACTCATACTTCTCTTGCACACTTTCTAGCTCCTTTAAACCTTCAAAAATCTATTCTTGAATGTTCTCCAAAGATCATTTCTCTTCCAAAAACTAGTTTCTTCCCCCAAGAGAAAAATAACACCAATACACCAAAAAACCCCCAAAAACCAAACAAACAAAACCCCAAAACTGACCCCCCCAAAAAGTCCCAAACAAAAAACACCCCAAAAAAAAAAAAAACCAAACCACCCAAAAAAACCCAAAACCAAACCACCCCAAACAAACCACAAAACACACACACAAAAAAAATCCACCCCAAACAAACAAACAAACAAAAAAAAAAAAAAAAAAAAAAAAAAAAAAAAAAAAAAAAAAAAAGAGAAAGAATTATGGAATTAGGCCTATTCTTAACTTTTTCAGCAGGGATCAAAAATGACTTTGAAGCAAAGGCACAAAAGGCACAACTATCTTTCCAAGCATTCCTTGTATCATAAGCAAAGAGAAATTACCAAATTAAGCCAAGCTAAAACCAGCATATTTGCTTCAAGACAATAAACCCTTAAAAAAACCCCTCCTCTTCAGCTTACCAGTTAAACACTTGAAGACAAAAAACCACAGATTGCTAAGCAAGACTAAAAATGTTTTGGCATTTAAGATGAAGGTTTCTCCTTCTCATCAATAATATAACAGCCTACATACTGAATGTCTTGGAGAAAACTAAATTTAGCCACCAAGTCTCTTCCTTTACACATAAGGGACAAGGATTTGCCCACAAAATCAGTACCATATGTGTGTGTGCATATATATATATATATAAAAATAGAAAATAAAACCACCTTCATGTAGAAGTTGTTGAAAACATTGACACATTTGTTGACTTGATGTGACTTTTTCTTCTGGTCAGATATGCTTTGCAATGAATGGCATAAAAAAAAGTGGCAGTATTTATGCAGGCACCTCCACAAAGTAATGCAGATTTTCTTCCATCCCCAGTATAAAGACACATTGTAAAGTGATTCTGTCTTTCAACCAAGCACTATCATTTGCAACGTAACCACTAAGTTACAAGATTTCTATTAGGGATTTGATTTTCTCTGTAGTTTGTTGGACTCTCTCTGAATTTCTAACCAATTACTGCAACTTAAGGGGTGCAAGCCATTCTTGAGTGCTTAGGAACCTGAATGCTCTAATATTTCTCTCCTGCAAAAGCTACTGCTGATAATCACTGCATGTTCTCTACTTTGCAAACAAAGAAGAGAGCTCTTTCAGTCAGGCCTTTCACAAAACTTATTTTAGAATCATTTTAAGAGCAGCACAAGTGTAACATTTCAAACAGGCCACAGAAGTAACAACCTTCCCTGGACTTCAAAGAGTCTTTTTTTTTCCCTCAAAACTTAAATTATGATGTCCGATTTTTAAATTGTTGGGATTCTTATTACCCTATACATTTTGTTTGCTTTTTCATTTGAACATATCAAATCAAACAACTACCTCCTATGGCACCGATTTTTTTGCCTTGCTCTTGCTTAAGGTCTGTGGCTGCTTCTGTATAAAAAGACTGGTATAGTCCTTTTAATTAGTTTAGGGGTTGTTTCTAATAGTTAACATTCACTTTGAAGTCTTTGCCAAAGACACAGAAAATTCAGACTTGTTAACCATGCAAATCAGTCTGTGATGTACCTAACACCACTTCTAAGCATAGTAAATAATCTTGAAGTCATCTGGCTTGTTACTTCTCTCATGCATCCTTCAAACCAATGTTTGATTTTAATCTAAGGTCACTAGAGTTATAAATTGTGGCATTTGTGCGTAGCTGTGAATGGGTTCGGCTGCACAAACATCTCCACTGCTGCTGACTTCCTAGTCTGAGACCATTCTGCCTTCTTCCCATTCCTCAGCTTTCCCCAGGTTCTTCTCTAGATACAGAAAGCACAAGGTTATACAGATTGAAAACATCTAGGAATGAGTTGATTTCAACAACAGGCAACACATTGACTCCTTTCACAGTTGCAGAGGAAGCTAAAACTACAATGAACTCACTTTTGCAGGCAGCACATTTTTATACTGCCTTTAGTCTGCATTATTTCTTAGACTTTGCCAAGACCCTCGAGTTGCCATTTAACACCAGAAAGGGCACAAGGAAAACACTGAAGAGAATTTATGATTTATTTCTAAGGTATATTCTTTTGATCCTGCTGCTCAAACAGAATAGAAATGAAATGAGAAGGTGATTCAAGCATGCTGCCATTCCTGTCACGCAGCTGGCATCAACAGTTCTCAAAAGCAGAACAACTGCAAACCTGTATTGAAGTCTGGTATTCCGAGGACCAGAACCAAAGGGATGATTGACAAATATGCAGCACTCTGCTTTTCCATGACAGGCCAACATTTAAGAGAAACATCACTCATTTCATAACATAGCTTGCCTTTCATCTTGAAGTTGGAAACAGTGCCAACT
The DNA here is from genome assembly GCA_013396675.1 of Eubucco bourcierii. Lineage (NCBI taxonomy): Eukaryota > Metazoa > Chordata > Aves > Piciformes > Ramphastidae > Eubucco > Eubucco bourcierii. The sequence goes on along the minus strand of VWZE01020946.1, from coordinate 661,306 downwards.
GTAACAAATGCTTATACCTCAAAGCACAGAAGAAAGGTAGTTGTAGTTAGTTTAAAATTGAGTGTATCATTCATCACCCAAGAAAGTTTGACTGAGGGGACACCCAAAGGAAGCAGTTGGGTACCAAATACCTTTATCTGCTGAAGAGGATGTGTGGTACTATGGTTCTAGAGCGAAGTTGCAGAGTAAGCATTTGGAAAGGAAGACAATATGTAACCAACACCTGTATTTAATCACATTTTATGCACAGCTTTAGCTTTCAGGTAAGCCCTCTAAATTAGGTGAAGGGGTAAAAATCCAGGTTGAATAGTAGAATTCTTTGGTCCATCAATAAATCCAAACCAGGACAGGAACTGTATTGCTCTTTGGTAACTTTAGATTGTATAGAACCAACTAGTCACACTGTAGGTTAAGCATTTTAGTGCAGCTGAGTAGTTATAACAACTAGTGTTCTAGATATGCTTAGTGTAAATTTTAAAATCTCATTACCCTGAGTTTAATGCACAGAATGTGCATCAAGGAAAGCACTTGAAGAGAATTTCAGAAGAAAAACTTGGAAGGTACGTCCATTTTTTAGTCCTTTTACAGTTATCTGCATGTTGTCTATGGTACTTCTTCAGTTCGTTTTCTAGCTTAATCTGTTTCCATTTAAAACAAATATCTGATTTCCTTCCACTTCTCCTGCCACCCTCAGGACAGCACTACTTTAGTGATCCAAGTGTACCCAGTCATTTCCAACTCCTTTCAGTTGTTTCCATCAGAAGAACTTCCCCAATGCTGGAATACTTCCAAGTTAAACTTAAATGAGGATGAGTTTTTAGAGAGCTATGGTCCAAATACAAGTACAATAGATGACAAATGTTCTTTTTATTTTACAAACATACAAAAATATACACTTCACATTTAAAAGAGTATTTCTCATCACACAGACTTAGACAAAATATGGTCAGGAAATCTTATGTTGACACAGTAAGCACCAGTTGTCAAATAAGCATATGGTCAACATGCAAGTACAAAACCTTTTGTAATATGTTTTCACTGAAAAAGTGAGGCCAGAAATAAGGCAGGATCCATATCTAACACCCTTCCCAACACCTATATAAGCAACTTCCCAATATTTGTATTTACTACATAGATGTAGGAGTTCTCCATGTTCTTTAAGCTGAATTAATTTGATTTCTTTTAATGTTTGAAATTTATGAAGCTGAAGCAAGCAGTTAATGTGCTTACAAAGACATTCAAAATATTCTGCTGATCAGAACTCCTAAAACCTTTGAGAACTGGCCCATGTAGTAACTGTGGCAGTTTAATCACCATGCAAAAGCCTAAGTTCATTAAAAGAAAAGCTTTCTATTAGGTACCTGTGTTTGGATTACATTTTCTTGATAAATTTATACATCAAGAGACACAGCTAGCAAAGTCTCATTCCTTCTGTAGGCACCTACAATGTGATGCTGAGGAAAGATTAATCCCTCCCCCTGATTTCTGGCAGCAAGTAATGAAAGTATAACTGCTTGTCACTTGAAATCCACCGTTTCCAAAGAGACTACTCACAATCAAATTCTGAAACCAGCATGGATGCAAATTAAATTAAGAAACATTCACACTACTAGTTGATTATTTCTCTTGGTTTGCTGACCTTAAAACAAGAACAATGACTACAAGGAAACTTTTTCAAGTTAGTATCAGTCATACAAGTCCTTCCTCTTAATTTCTTCATCCCACTTTATGTATGCTGCTAGCTCACCGTTGCACAGTTCCATGTCTCAATACACATACAAAAGAAAGAATTGTTCAGGGGAAGAGACTAAAACGAGACCAGAAGCAAGCAATAAGGAACGCTGCTAAGAACGGTCACAAATTTTACTGTTTGAATCAAGCATCTGTCATGAGATCTAAGATAAAAAAAATATTAGTTACACAAGAGAAACTGCCTAGGGAAACCCTATTATTTCCTGACTGTCTTTTAAGGGAAAAGCAAACATACTTTCTCCTTAGCCAAAGAAAACTTCAGAAGTAGCAAAGTTCAAAGTAGAAAAGTTCAGAAGTAGCAGCATCCTCAACCCTTTCCCTTTTCTCAACACTCATAAGCAGCATCACCTTGATACTGCTGAACACAGACCAGAGCAACAGATCAAGTAAGTTATAAAGTGTTTGCCACTACATTTTATTTGATGAATTAGTCATATAGAAAGCAACTTGTTTTGAGAGGTTTGAAAAGCAACTGTAGTGTTTGCTCCAGGACACCATTAAAAGCAAATTCATTGAGGGAAAGAACGAACAAGTTTGAAGTATTTATCCCAAGCTTCACCTTTTTCTACATATTTTGTAGATTACAAATCTTGCTTTCCTCCAGTACAGATAAGAAGCGTAGCCCTAGCTTGATTCAAGGACCCATACACCTCTAAGCTTGAGTTTAGAAAGTTCAACCACTTTGAACATCTCTGGCTAATCACATTCCTCAGAGACTGGTATACAACAGAAGCAAATATTTGTTACAGATTCCATAACAGAAATGGAACATTCTGGAAACAGTTTATTTTTTACTTTGAAAATCACAAAACTATCTTTATCTGGAATAACCAGAATTATTCCCCCTATACAGAGATCAATGTTTTCTTCTGATGCTTTTCCTTAGTGGACTTTTCAGATATGACAACTACAAGTAGTACCTACCTGACAGGCAGAGGTTGCTAATATGGAGAATATGCAAGATCAGCCTTTGTCACATTTAAGCTTCCAGAACATATCCAGTCCTCAGCACACAACAGTATGACCCAAGAGTGAACCCAGGGAAGATACTTTGGAGTACATATTGATTTGCATCCCTTATCTACTGGAAGCATTGATACACTGATAACCATTTTGGTTAAGACATAATTCATGAGGTCTCTAAACAAGCCACTTGCCTTGGAGATCAATTCATCGTGATTGGCTAGGTGGGCTCTGCAGTGGATACAGCTGTAGGTTCGGTGACAGTTTGGCAGGTAAGCCTGGAACGTTTTTGACTTTGTCATTTTTACCATCTCTGCTGGTGGCTCCTCACTCAGCTCAGGGCTGGCACTTGAAGAATTACAACTTTGCTGAACTCGCTGACAAAAGAAACACTGGAATATGCAAGCAAAAGCCGTTGTTGTTCTGGAGTGTGTGTGGCACTTTCCACACAAATGACAGAAGAGAAACAGTCACCACCTGTAGGTGAAAAGAGCAGAACAATTAGCAGCTTGCAACAAGGCAAAATAAACTTGTAATTCAATTACTCTAGACAAAACAAAGTGATATTTAGAGCAAATATCTGGCTGCACTACTCTTCATATGGAATTCCAGTTCCATTGAACAAAGCCAGAAAAACTGTTTCACCAATAGCTTCTGTTCCATAACACTTCTAAGGAAGGAGATACAGAACAGTTCTCCATGAAACAATCACTTCCTATAATCTACCATGTATACTCTAAAATGTCCATGCAGAAATTAAAGCAAAGGCAGAGGATCAGAGAAAGTGAATTGTTTAAGTTAGTGGTCAGTTCCAATAAAGCAAGTGACAAGGCATCTTGGAAATAACCTCCTATGTTCAACAATAAACATACAACAGATATTTGCACTTGAGCCTTCAGCAAAACTCTTGCTGTTATCACATCTGGTTTTAAGTCAAATACCCTAGTAGATGCTCCTGCCTTATTCAGGGATCCTTCTCCTCTTTCGAGCTCAGAAGAATACCTTTAGGCAAAAGCCTTTTAAACCAGTGTCCTAACCAAAGCTAATTAGATGCTTTCTCATTTGAGCAGAACAGTCTTAGTAGATTAAAGAAAAAAAAAAATCAGAGTCAGGTGGAAAAAACCAAATTCTACACAGAAAACACCAAATTGCATTCTTAATCCTCAGAGTGCCTTTCAGAGACACTACATGCACAAGCAGTGAAGGTCATACCACTCTGCTATGCTGGAAAGAAATCCTCTTTTAGAGTTTGCCTGAAAACTACAGTTTCTAAGTATTTGCAACAACACCTAGTGGTCTGTCAAAGGTCATCAGCTACCACACAATGTGTCAGGGTAACGAGCAGTCCAAACGTGAACACTGCCACAGTCACTTGTGTCATCAGCTATCAGGTGACTGATGGAGTAGGTCAATAGCACAAACAAACCAGAGCCAATGCAAGGCATTTACACTATCTTGATCCAGGTACTAAAAACGAACATGCAAAACACTTATCACAGTTGTAAACTGTGTGCAGAGTAGCAGTTAACCATTCCTCTAGCAGTAGGACACAAACACAGCAGGTAATGAAAGCCACATAAGATTATTCATAGGAAGCAGACACTGCTTCAGAGGAAGTCTTGAGGAAGTGCAGCAAGCCTAGCACAAGAGACAACTACATCAAGATTTAAAAGGTTTGGGTTCTCCCCCCCCCCGCCCAAATCTTAAGCTTATTACAGCAGCAGGACAGAAGACTTAAGAACTACTGGACTTGCTATAAGAAAACTTCTTACACAAAGAATTGTGAAGGCCACAAACAAAACATGCAGCAGAACATATGCAAACCAACAAATAAAGCCACAACGAGAACAAGTTGCCATCCAAAGAACACATCTACACAAAGATTGGCCTTTTGTTACTCCTTGAAGAAGAAATACATAGGATAAGGGAAATACATTAATGTGTTTGAAATATTAACCCAGTTTACATGAAGGATTGAGGCTTAAAGATTCTGTATCTATTGTCCAAAGAAGTCTAACTGCAAAGGGAAGAATGATTGTGGTGTTTGGAGAAGATAGCTTACTTTTGTATAACTACTAGATATTAAAGCATATTTATTGGAGGTAAAAGTTCATAGCAGAAAGATAACACAAGAACGACCCTGGAAGTTAAGTGTGAGGTTCCCTGCTTGGACTCTTAAATAGCATTTATGTCTTTTTAAGTTCACAGAAGTCAAGTGAACAAAACAAAAAACTCAGGGCTTCAAAATGAGGATCAGTAATTGAAACAGGAGTTCCATATTTGAATTAGTTCAAGTTGAATATGAGGAAAATATATTCTTTTCCAGGCATCCCTAGAAGCTTTTTTAATTCACACTTTCAATGGCAATCTGGACTGTTTCAGATTCAATATACTGAGCCCTTCAACTACAGAAATTAAAGAATTTCAAAACTTTTGATATAACTGTATTTGACATTATCCTCTTCAAAAAGAAAGCAACCCTAAGTGTCTGATATATACTGTAAGAACTACAGAACTTCTCTGGAATCTTGAACCATTTCATCGTTACTCTACGGTTAGTAAACCCAGCCTCACTCCCTCCGATGGTGATAAGCAGCAGCAGCAGGTTCCACAGCTGCTGTTCAGTACCCCATGGAAAGCCGTGTACAAACTCGAGGCAACTACTTTGTTTACATAGGGACAAAAGCAGAGTTTGTGTTCTGCTCACGCACACGACAGCTACGTTTGGTAAGACTGAAACAAACTGAACGAAATGTCAAACTTCACTGCCAAAGCAAGAGGACATGTTGCCGTCTATCCTTCCTAAACGGCTGTCCAGCCTTTGTTTCGGGTGACTTATTTCTACCTACCGGCCTAGGACGGACCAACAGGAACCACTGGAAACACCGACCGGTACCGCAAGACCGGTACAGCAGGACCCTGCACAACCAAGCCTCTCGCCTCCCTCAGCGGGGCCGTATAGCTTGGCGCTGCAGGCACCGAGGAGCTGTCCCAGCAGCCCGGTCCCAGGGACAGCCCATAGGGGGTCGCGCCCCTCGGGACTGTCCCGAAAGCCCAAAGGCCACCACCACGAATTTTGCGGGGCGTAATTAATTCACAGCCGCGTCCCCTCGCCCGCACCTCTGACGTTCCGGGGCGGGGCGTCGGGCGGCCAATGGGATGGGGGGGCCCCCGCCCCGCACGACTCCCGGATGTGTAAACAAACACCCCGGTAAGCGTGGCGGGGGGGGTGGGAAGCCGGGGGACGCGACGAGGGCCGGTGAGACCAGCTCGCTCAATTTGCTGCCTACCGGGCAGGTCAAATGAATGCAAGCAGCTTCCTTGTCTGCGGGAAGGAACCACAGGAGCCAGCCGTACCGCTGCTCGGAGCCGCGGGCAAGCGCACAGAGAAATCAAGTGTGTAAGAAGCGACGCGCTCTGGCGTTTTCTGGGCTCAAAAATCAGGAGCGACAAAACAAGCTTCAGTGCTTAGAACCACAAAGCGGGACAAAGCCCATGCAAACATTCTTAGTAAGCTGACATCGGTTACTTCAGCAGGGAAAACACCACTAAGTTAAATACATTGGAACCCTGCTTTCACTTTAGATACGGAGAACTAGCAGGACAAAATATACAAAGAGAAAGTTAACCGGCAGAGAGAGAGCTCGGTTTCCCTGGCGGGAAGGAGCAGCTGCTCCGTGCACGTTTAACGTTTTTCTTCTCCTGCAGGAGCGCGAAGACACCGCGACGGGTGACGCCGTTGCGTTTTCTCTCCCACTCGCAGCGATCCCCGCGGGCACGAGAACAGCTCGTTTCCCCCAGACCGTCGGCACGCTGCCAGAGGAGAGCTAAGCGCGGCCATCCAAACATGGACGAGCTTTCTTCCAACCCGCCGGACTCCGGGCAGGGGACCTGCTGAGAGCGAGCGACGAACCCACCGGACCCCAGCTCGCCGAGCTCTGCCTCGCCGCCCCCCCCC
>VWZE01020946.1:616846-654249 GCA_013396675.1 Eubucco bourcierii | reverse complement strand
GCGGCGGTGGTGGGGGTGGCCTCTTTCGCCTCGAAGATAGCTTCTCGGCGGCAGCCAGGGGTCATAGGAGCGGGCTGGGCGCGCGTCTGCCGCCCTGAGGGCCGAGGGGCGGCCGAGGCATCCTGCTACCGCGCTGCGATCTCTCCAGCCCGCCGCCGCCTTTGTTTTGTTTTCCCCCAGCGCGGGGGTGCTGCAGCCGTTAAACCCGCTCCCACCGCCGCCGGCAGCCAATCACCGCGCGCGTGCCCTCGTTCTCGCCACGCCCCCTGGGGGCGGGGGAAGCAACGGCGGCGACCGTTGCAGGGGGCGCGCGCGCGAGCCGGGAACGCGTGGTTGCTCCGCCTCCCTCTTTTCCCCGCCCAGCCCGGGGCGGGAGGGGGCGGGGCTGCGCCTGGCTCCACCCCCTCCCCTTCGCTCCTCCCCGCGAGCCGTCGTGCGCGCAGCTAGGACGAGCGTGAGCGCGTTCCGTAGCGCGTGCACCGAGCGCCCCCTCCCACTCCTCCCCTCACCCCCAGCCTGTTCCCGCTCCGGGCGCGCGGCGGTGGGGGGCGGGAAGCGCCGCCGCTGCGCGCTGAGAGTTGTGGCCTGCCCGGCCCCCGCCGAGGTGCGGCGGGACCTGAGTCTGTGCTGTGGGGGAGAACGGGGAAAGCCGGGCTGCTCGGGGCGGGGATAAAGCCAACGTGAGGTAAATCCTCAACCGAAGCAGCCGTCTCGGCTGTGGTTTCATCCCGGGGGATTTTCAGAGAGATCGTCGTATGAAGTCGCTGCAATAAGCAGTACAGCGTGCTCTCCAGAGGTATTTATCTTCCACGTTTCTGCTGAAAGTAGGTAAAAACGTGAAGGATGACAAAAGTCCGTTAAAAGTTCAGTGTTGTAGGAAAAACATTAAGAAAAAAAGCCCAGTTGCAGGTTGGAAGATCAGTACGGTAAGTCAGAGCACTTGTTTCCGGAGAGGGAGTTTCGGTAAGAGTTCAATTACTTAGAGAAAAAAATAGAAGGCATTCAGGTTTTAAGGTATAAAAGAACGATTTTGAGGATTAAGGAATTCAACGACTCACATACAAGTAGTTTCCAAAGCATCTGAGGTCTGTTGGCTGTGATCGTGTTTTCCTTGATAAAGTAAATAAAAGCTAGCCTCCGGTTTATATTGGCTGTACTCTCCTATTTCCAAAGGCAAAGAGTACGGACATGGAAACTGACGAAGCCTGTGAAGAAGCTGTCATTTATGCTTATACCCTGAGGCAGGGCTCTTTTGTCATGCTACATAAATGCAGCATCAATAGATTGTTCTTCACCTCCTTTTCTTGTCAGTAGTGACATTTCTCCCCTCTCCCACCAAATCTTTATCCGTTTTTTTCCCCCCAGGGGCCTTGACACTTCACAGAATACTAGAGAAACAGAAACTATTACAATTCAGCTAGGAGCTATAATCAATAAACAATGTGCTGTTTTCATTCTGCCTATCCAATTTTTAATATAATTTACATGTTTATATGGTTTTTGACACTTGCTTCTTTCTTCTTAATGGCAAATTAATGACTTTTCCTGAAGAATTGTACCCAAAAAGTCATACTTGCATAATAAAGATGAAATACGTTTTGGCAAAACAGCAGGAAAGAAATGTCTGTGAGAGACTATTTCCTGTCAGGGTTTTATTGCAATTTCCCCATCATTTCCCATAGCTCGAATGCTGGTAGCTGTAGTCTTGTAGAAAAAAGAAAGCTGACAGTTCTTTTAACTTTCTTAGCTACACTTCAGAGTGCACCAAACAAAGCTTCCTTACCCATTTCTCACAGATGTTATATTGTAAAGACATATAACAAGATAATAACTGAGGAGAGAAAGAGGCAGGGCTGTAGCATAATTTAGCAGAGAAGTTACATGAAATCCGATATGGCAGAGTACATAAATCTTGAGATGCTTCTTGAAAAACAGCTCCAGCTTATTAAAAGTTAAAAATATCCCATAAAGGGCTTTTACAAAATTTTAACAAGCTGTTTCTTCATTTGATGGGCCCTTTACTACCCTCTGTTGACAAGATAGACTTCTTAGTCCATTCTTCTTTACCTAGTTGAAAGATATCTGACTAGATTGGGTGGCTGTTGTAATCTGATATGGGTGATTCTATACCCTAATTATGCAGCTGCCACACAGTTCCCTATACAAATACTCCTGTATGTATGCTTTAGAAATAATTGCTTTGACCTTTTAACAATAGTTGGTACTTGCACTGTATTTTACAAGTTCTAAGTACTGTACCACAGTATGTTTACCATAGTTCCAACTTTTATCCTCTTTTTGAGGATTAGAAACAAGGAATATTAAGTAATGAGCAGAAAGTCACACTAAAAACATTGACCTCTGCAGGTAGTCTTCCCGACCCACAACACAGTGAGGTGTCATGACTGACATGACCAAATCAATCCAGTGAGTTGTCAGTCACCACTTAGGTGGAGTGACACCTCACTGGTTCACTGAATCCGGTGGCAAAGCTCCCACCACAATACCCAGCCCCCGAACCTCAAAAGCAATGGTATCACATGTGCACAATGCTTTTCACGGATCATAGCTGCACAGGCTCCCGGTGCTGAGGTGCAGCAAGTGCTGCAGTACCTCTCACACTGTCTCAAGTCTCGCAGATGCTCTGATTCAGTACCAACTCAAAATGCAAACTCAGAATAGCTTGTGCTGCTGTATATGCTTTTCTACAGGTGTGAATGCAACATCAGGTTTCTCCTGTTTATCTTGAGAGACTTGCTGTCTGTGATCCTCGATTAAATGTGAGGAACAAACCAGGTTACACTGAAGCAGGAATTGAAATGTACATGGGGACTACAAAAATACCCAGCAGTCCAGTTGTGAATGTAGAAGTGACTCTCCTTTTCAGAGCTTACAAGATGGACAAGAAGGAGAAAGAAGTGTCTGTCATTCAGTGAGGATAGCAAAGGATTCTGAAAGCTGAACAATGTTTCCATTGTTTTAACACAAGCTCTGCTTCTCCACTGAAAGATCCAAATGAGGAGGACACTGAGGGTTTCTTTCTCTTTGCTGTTTGTTTCCCTAGTAACAAATACACAAGCTGCACTGTCAGAATACCATCCTTTTTTCTCTTTTTAAAATTTTTTTTTTTTTTTTTTTAAGATAAAGACACGTCAGGACATGCTTTCAGTAAGAGGTTAAGGTTATTTGTGTGAATGAACAGCATGATGTACTTGAAAGTACTGTGTGTAGTCCACTGAAACAGTGAAATAACTTAAAACAACAAGCACATAGGAAATTAAATTATTGCATCTCAATTTCTATACTGTTTAAATTGTTAACTCTTAGGGTGAAGTGTCCCTTTCACAGTGGAGTTTTGATCTTGATTAGCAGAGTAGCTGGCATACTACTGGTGCTACTAAATCCTGGTTAGTGTCCCAATTATATCAACATCATGTTATCATCAGTAATATAACACACTCCATTTTTATGGGGGTGATTTTGACGCTGATGGCTCTTGCCTGTGTTGTATGAACTCTGTATCATGATACTTCTCTTTAAACACAATTCTGTAATGACAGTGGCTGGTGCTGCTGTTCCATGTTACAATTCAAATCAAGACTATGGGCTGTATCTCTGGAGTCCACTGGGTTAAGGGAATTGGAGAGATGGCATGGAGTCATCGTCCCTGTGGTTCTCTACACTAGAAGTAGGTGAATCATATCCAAAACCATAAAAAGCAATTCTGAAAACAGGTCAAACTCAAAACACAGCAGGTAGAGGCAGGGAAAACCATTAGATGCTGGTAAGGTGAGAAGGAATGTCAGGATCATCCCTTCCTTCAGGATATGGTAAGTCTCAAAATTTTGAAGGTGTTAACCAAACTTTAAAAAAATTGTTGACTGGTCTTAGAATGGTCAACCTTCTTGTTCTCTATTTTGGCTGAAAGAAGACTACTGAAATAAGGTGTTTTGTTTTGTTTTGTTTTGTTTTAAACAAACAAAAAAACCCACACACACACACAAAAACTTTTTTTCCTGTATGTTTGCCATAAGCGTGAGCTTAGTAATGAGGGAAAAAAAAAAAAAAAGTTTGTTTTTCCCACTTACTCCACACTTACTTCATAACATTTTGTTCCCCAAAATTCCTCCAGGAAAATAAATATGTGTCTATTACTTGACACGTGGCATGAAGAGTATAATACAGAAATAACTGACAAAATTAATCTCAAACTTCTGATTATATAATATGAAAGCATGACATTATGCATTATTGCAAAACGGTATGCTGCTAGGTCATAAATTATACTGGCACTTGTCACAACTTATTTTAGCTACTTGTCTAGAACTGCGTATATAGGGAGGGAGCAAATAAATCAGAATCTTTTCATTTGGGATGAATTTTGAAACCGGTAGGAGTAAGTATTAAATTGTTCTACATATACCAGCATAAAAACTGCAAACCCAGAGAAGATGCAGTGAAGCAATTGCTTCAGTGGATCAGGAAACATCAAGTGATAACGATCAGCTGTCCTGGAATACTTTGATGTCTCGAGCTATCCCCAAGTGGAGCACAGGCAGAGAAACTTGTTTTGGGGGTTGTGAATCTAACAAATAATGATTTTTATGTGATGTAGGCATCTGTTCATATCCATACAAATGGCTGTGAGGTGAAAAAATAGTCTGTGTCACCCAAGTCTAGATGCCTCTTTCAGGACTATTTATTTTCTCCTTAACCAGAGCGATGAAACACACACCTCTAGAGGGTGATCTGTCAGCTGCAAAATCTGAAGCACTCTTTTTTAGGTCCACAATCACTGAGGATGTTCTACTTTATCTTTTGGGTCATTTTTGAAATAGCAAACCCAGATATTAACTAAACTTTTCTGATATTCAAACCACCAGATATACAAGTGTCTTACCTAAAGCAGAGAAGTTCATCAGGGAAGCTAGAATAGCTTGGAGTTTCAGCACCCATTAGTAGCCAAGCTTAATTTATTTATGTTTTTTTTTCTCCAGAATTTGGTTCCATAATACTTAAGTATCTACTTTCAATAGAAAATCTGAACTGCTGGGTGCTAGGAGTTTGTAGTAGTTCAAATTTTGTGATATACTCCTTTTGGATTTTAACAAAAAATATAAGGCAAATTAAAAGAATCATCTTGATATAAGCACAATAATGAAAATGTAAATCAAGTGACAGCCATATTTGTTTCTGAAAATTGTTTCTTCTATTAGCCAAGGTGTAGAGAGAAAACGATGCCAGATCCATGAAGTTCTGACTGTTCTCTAAAGAAGCTGCAGGGACTGTAAGCAGCTACTTGCCTAGTTTGGTAAGTGGGAAAGAGAAGCCCTGAAACTTGTTGTTTCTGCTTTTCCTGCTAGCTCTTGCCTCTGCAGAAAGACTTTCAAGAGGCTCAAGAGCAGAACAGGCAGTTGTAGTGTGTGAACACATGTGAATATCTCTTTCTACAGAATTAACAACAGAACTTTTCTAACAAGAGGATTTATAACTGTGCCAGTTGCTTAAATATCTGACAGTCAGTTACAGCTTCTGGAAACCGTAGAATTCACTAACCAGGACCCAAAGGTGAGATACCGTAGAAGTGAAGCCCTACAATCGGAGAGTCAAGTGTTTTGACTCATTCTAATATGCTTCAAACTGCTACAAAACAAGATTCAGGAAGAAAAAGCAGTACCAAAAGTATAATTAGAAGGTATTTCTATTTGAATTAAAACTAAATTAAACAGTGATGTGAGATGTACATTGTGTCTTTAGTTTTAGCTCTTGAATTCCAAATGTTACTGTCTATGGACAATCTATTTCATGTTTGTCTTTACAGGAAATAAGCATTTTATCTGTCAAATACAGATTTAGTTTGATAGTTTGTGTTGCCAAAGCATACTAGAGGTGGAAACCAGGATGAAAATGGTAGGCTGTCCTAGCATTTGACTGTGACCTGTTTCAGAATTCAGTATTTGGGTTGAATTTCTGATTATGAAAGAGCATTGGTATGCACCACTGGGATGGACAAAAGCTGCCACCGAAGTAGAGCTGAGCCAGTAGTTCTGTAACTTCCCTCTCATCTCTGAAAAAGTAGTAGTTATGTTAAACTATCCCAGGGTGCTTTGGGAGAGGGGTTGTCTAGATCATATCCAAAACCAGAAAAGACAGAACTACTCTGAGCCTCCGACAGTGGCTGGGTAGTGCTGAGTTGTGCCTCCAGCAAGATATGCTGAGACTGGAGGCAAGATTCAGGCTTCACTTTACCATAAGACTGGAAACGACATCATCAATTTTCCAGCTATTGACTCCTGCTACAATAACAGGAGGAGCCAGCACAGCCTGGTAGCAGTTCACAGCTGAGTGTGTACAGCTGAGTGGTGAAGTTCAACTGGTGGTTTGTGTAGCTGTACAGTAGTCATAGACTTGTAAAGGCTGGAAAAGACCTCGATCATCGAGTCCAGCTGTAAATCCAGTACTGCCAAGTCACCACTAAACCACAGCACTAAGCACCATATCTGTGAAGTTTTTGAACACTTCAGGGATGGTGATTCCACAACTGATCCAGTACTTGACTGCTCCTTCAGTGAAGAAATTTTTCCTAATATGCAATCTAAGCCTCCTGGTGTAACTTGAGGCCACTTCCTCTCATCCTGTCACTTGTTACCTGGGAAAGGAGACTGAACCTCACCTCACTTTCAGGGAGTTGTAGAGAGTGACGTCTCCCCTCAACCTCCTAACCTCCTTTTTTTTCCAGGCTGAATAACCCCAGTTCCCTCAGCTGCTCCTTGTAAGATCTGTTCTCCAGACCCTTCACCAACTTCCTTGCCCTTCTCTGGACATGCTCCAGCACCTCAATGTCCTTCTTGTAGTGAGGGCTCCAAAAGTAAATTACACAGCACACTGTAATGTGAACCTCAGTTTAGCACACAAACAGGAGTGGCAGCACAACAAACCAGCACAGCAACACATACAGACTAATTGTACTTTATGAGTGCCACAGCATTTTAGAGCACCAAAGCAAATGCATTATCTGTATTTAGCAGTAAAGAACACAGAAGACATCTCTGAGGCAAAAGGAAAAGCTACTACATAAGCTTTCAGAGTACACATACATGTTATAAAATCCACTTTTATACCAAATTGTCATCTATTTCATGGAGCTTTAGCCTCTTTGGCTAATTGTTAGTCAGCTGTTACTTACCTGAGTCGTCAATCCTGTGCTTTGTGAGCTTCAGAAAAGCAAAGATTAATTTTCTGTTGACACATTTTGTAAAAGCATGTTCTGCTTATGCTTCCTTTTATGCAAAACCATTGGCTAAAGATAACTTTTACTGGTTTAGGATTTGGTTTACCTTATTTCTTTCCCCCCCTTCCTCCTAGAGGTGTGTCTCTCATTTTAAAACTCATTATTTCCACTCTTACTTCCTATCCAGATTAGGGCACCAAGTACAAGCATATTCTGTTGTTTTGCAGATAAATAGGGCCAAGGGGATTACTGCAATCATGTGGTACAACTTGCTGTAAGATAGAAGCCACGTAACTGGTGGTATTACTTCTCATTTAAACCGGAACATCCTTTAGGAAGAGATCCTAGAACATCCTGTCTCTACAAGTTGTAATTCCCAGTTCCAGTCATTAATTACTCTTCCTGACAAATATATATATTTCTCCCTTTAATGTATTTAGTTTTATCTTTCATCTGTTTTTCCTTCATCTGTAATACTATGGAGTCAACAGGACTCACCATAGATACAAGCGCAAGTCATCCATTTGAGCATTTTATAAACCATATTTTTCAATTTCTAAGTTGTTTCTCTATTTCTGCTCAAATCCTGCTCTAAGTTATCAAATTATTTCTTGAACTGTGGATTCCAGCAGTGATCTGTTTCCCTTTCAAGCACAAAACTGTTCTTTTCTTATTTAGATAGTCTGAAGATCATATCTATTTGTCTGGTTACTTGCCAGGCATTCAATTGATACATCATTAGGATCCCCAAAGGCATTGCAGAATTGTTCCTACTTCAATAACATAAATACCTGCCTATTCCTACCATTCTTTCTAAGCAAGAAAGAAGCATCACTGATTTTTTGTTTTCTTGGTCAGATTAGCTGCAAGAGTTGCATTTGTGGGTCAGAATTATTTATATATTAATTCTGTCCTCTAACTAGATATTTGTGGTGTTTGCTTTCTCCAATGTTATCTCAGCAACTGAGAAGCGAACAACACCTTAACGCTGCTGAAGGATTCAGAGACAAAATAACAGCCAAGATTTCCTTCATCCAGTGGGATGTCTCTGGTACTGTACTAGCTCCACCTCGTGGCTGAAACTGTCACAGTATCACAGCATCTCCAGGATTGGGAGACCTCAAAGATCATCAAGTCCAACTCGTTACCACAGACCTCAAGACTAGACCATGGCACCAAGTGCCACGTCCAAACCCGCCTTGAACACCTCCAGGGACGGTGACTCCACCACCTCCCTGGGCAGCCCATTCCAGTAGCCAATGATTCTCTCAGTGAAGAACTTTCTCCTCACCTCCAGCCTAAACTTCCCCTGGTGCAGCTTGAGACTGTGTCTTCTTGTTCTGGTGCTGATTACCTGAGAGAAGAAGGTAACCTCCCCCTGGCTACAACCACCCTTCAGGTAGTTATAGACAGCAAGAAGGTCCCCCCTGAGCCTCCTCTTCTCCNTGGCCACACTATTGCTGATGCAGGCCAGGATGCCATTGGCCTTCTTGGCTACCTGGGCACACTGCTGGCTCATGTTTAGGCAGGTGTCAATCAGCACCCTCAGATCCCTTTCTGTTTGGCTGCTCTCCAGCCACTCCCACCCCAGCCTGTAGCTCTGCATGGGGTTGTTGTGGCCAAAGTGCAGCACCCAGCACTTGGATTTGTTGAATGCCATCCCCTTGGAGTCTGCCCATCTGTCCTGAGTGCTTTCTAACAGGTTGCATTTTCTTATTGGTGTCCTTATATAAATCTTGATAAAACGTGTTAAATTCCTTTATAGCTTTCAGAAAAAATACGTTTCTAGCAATAGAAAAATATGGATACTGGACAAGATTCACTCAGGCAAGCATTGTCTGTTGTCCCGTGGTACATAACATTTGATTGCATCCTCATTCTCCTCACTGTTAGATGCCTTGGCCAGGCACAGTGCTTAACAGTTACCTTCAAGAATTGACCAGAATTTTGACCACAATATAAGGACAACTAGAGTGGTGTTTATTTTGGTTACATTTTTTTCTTCTCCAAACCAAATATTTTTAATGTGATCATCATAAAATGAAATGCTAGCATTTGAATGGAAGAGCACACACCTGTCAGCTAACCTTTTCCTGCCGTTCCTAAACTAAAAGAAGAATATTTGGTAACTGCCCTGATTTCACAGCTTGACTGTCCAAACCATGAGCTCGGTACAGGAAAAGCCAAATCACAGAGTAGAAAATGCAGAAAGCCACCAAACACTAGACTCACTGACCACATCTCAGTAAGTTCCTTCTTCAGATCAACAGCACAATGTCCACCTGGAGACCACTGACAAGTGGTGTCCCTCAGGGGTCAGAGCTGGCACCAGTGCTGTTTAACATCTTTGTCAGTGACATGGACAGAGGAATGGAGTGCACCCTCAGCAAGTTTGCAGATGACACCAAGCTGCGTGGCACAGTCGACTTGCTAGAGGGCAGGGATGGCATCCAGAGGGACCTGGGCAGGCTGGAGAGGTGGGCCCAGGCCAACCTCATGAAATTCAATAAGGCCAAGTGTAAGGTCCTGCACCTGGGTAGGCACAATCCCAAGCACAAACACAGGCTGGGTGGTGAATGGCTGGAGAGCAGCCCTGAGGAAAAGGACCTTGGAGTCTGGGTTGATGAAAAGCTCAACATGAGCCTGCAGTGTGCACATGCAGCCCAGACAGCCAACCGAGTCCTAGGCTGCATCAAGAGAAGCGTGGCCAGCAGGGCAAGGGAGGTGATTCTGCCCCTTTACTCTGCTCTCGTCAGACCCCACCTGGAGTACTGTGTGCAGTTCTGGAACCCTCAGCACAGGAAGGACATGGAAGTGTTGGAGCGGGTCCAGAGGAGGGCCACAAAGATGATCAGAGGGCTGGAGCAGCTCTCCTATGAGGACAGGCTGAGAGAGTTGGGGCTCTGCAGCCTGGAGAAGAGAAGGCTTCGAGGGGACCTGATTGTAGCCTTCCAGTATCTGAAGGGGGCCTACAGGAAGGCTGGGGAAGGATTATTTACAAGGTCCTGCAATGATAGGACAAGGGGCAATGGGCTTAAACTGGCAGAGGGGAGATTTAGACTGGATGTTAGGAGGAAGTTCTTTACAGGGAGGGTGGTGAGGCACTGGAACAGGTTGCCCAGGGGGGTTGTGGATGCTCCCTCCCTGGAGGTGTTCAAGGCCAGATTGGATGAGGCCTTGAGTGAGCTGTACTAGTGGGAGGTGTCCCTGCCTATGGCAGGGGGTTGGAACTAGATGATCCTTGAGGTCCCTTCCAACCTTACCATTCTATGATTCTATGATCTGTTATGTAAGTTCATATTTTGGTGTATAGCACAAATTTGTATTTTTGTCAGACTGCAAAAAAAGTAGTCACTTTTAGCACCTTCAGTGCTGACAGTAGGAAGGCAGTGAGCTGACAGGGCATGCTGGGTTTTCTGTTCTGTTGTATATCAGCTTGTATATTACTGGGTAGAGCTTCTAACAGTCACTTTAGAAATTACATTCACCTCTAAAAATACTGGCAGAGATCAAGAGGGTACAAGTTTCGTTTCCAGAAACTGGTACAGAGTTGGTTACATGACAGGATGAGGCTTACTATTTTGGCAGTCCTAATACAAAAGACATATCCCCTGATCCATGTAAGATGGAAACCAAGAAAGCGTCTGTTTCCAAGGGGTCACAGGCCCCAGCAAAATATGACTGGTAAGAACACTCTCTCTTGCAATGTCATATAGAAGATCAATGACACCCAAAAATGAGTGACAAAACAGCCTTACCTTGTAGTGTTAAGTACCAAGCTGCAGCACATTCCAGATCTAAAATTCCATTTGACATCCCCTGCAGACGTGCTTAGAAATCTGAAAATAAGTGCAGGTTTGCAAGCCTGACATGTAGCAAATCAACAGTACCAACATCTCAGTCTTTTTGATGCACATTGGATGTGTTTGATAAAAGTTTACAGCTGCACTACAGTTTCATATGAAGAATTCCCTGGTAGATTACCTGCACTGAGTAAGTGTAGAAAGCATTGTGCACACATTGCATACACACTGTGCTGTGTGCTGGGCTGTACAGCTGCTCTGTTCTGCTCTGGTACTTACATAGTTGTCAAACTCTTCTGAGCCTGCCAGAGTCACCAGTGCAGCTTGTAGCCCAGTGAGGCAGCACAGGGAAGAGGACGGGAGAGGAATGGGGTGACCAGTCTGTTGCAATCACAGCATGGTCAGCATTTTAAATGGCTGGAACCAGGATGGGGGGAAGCTGTAAGACTATCTGCTCCAGACAGCAGCATCCAATACAGTGTGTGAAAGTTACCTGGCATTTGTCACAGCATGCAGTCACAATTACTGCTGCTTCGAGTTCTGAAGTGTGCTAGGACAGGCGGCTGGCTGGTAGTACAAGATTAAATGGAAATGTTGCAATACCATCTCAACCAGTATTGAAGTTTTGAACAAGTGGCTCTCAGGTGCACCTTACCCATTCTGACTGTGAGCTGCAGTCTTCAGAATCTTTTTCTGCAATAGTGTATTTAAAAGAAAAAGAATTGTTGGTGCTGGCAGACTGTACACAGTAACTGTCAAACGTGCTCTTGTCCTTTGCTTTTTTGAAACCCTCTTTTCATCCTGGGTTTTGCTTAGTAGTCACTGAAATCCTTATCGAGACCCTGTTCAGCCATCATTGCCTGACAACTCTGCGTGGCTCAGTGAGGCACAGGATAGGACCAAACCAGCTGCTCAGGCAGGAGCACACAAGCACAACATAACTCACATCTACTTAGGAGAGTGGTGTCTGCTCTTTTGACAGCTCCAAGAACTGCAGGGCAGATAAAGTACCTGAGCAGGGCAGGAGGCAGCGCATGGAAGCCATTGCAAAGCCTTCAGAATACCTGTTGGAACCAGCAAGATTAGCAGAGCATTAGAATCCAAAAACCTCCTGCGAGACACTTCACTGCTGTGCAAACAAGATTCTGGAGCCCCTTGGACATCTCTCATATAAGTGAGGGGGTTAAAACCCCAGCAGCAGTTTAGGAAAGTTGATTTTTCACATTATCAAGCTACACTACTGTAGCTACAGTCCTTTAGCTTGACTTGCTGCCAGTATGTACGAAGAGGAGTGGGCAGTATGGAGATGTGTAGAACAGGATATACAAAGTTTGACAATCATAACTAGCCAAATAGTTATAATTAATATTCATATTAAGAACGTTTCACCTTGCTTCTGTGCTCCATTCCCTAACATGGTGATGTACTTTAGTCATAGGTAATTGGAATTGCTTGGACTCACACCAGAAACTAGGGGGAAAGGGGGGAAATGATCAAATTAGTACCCCCACATTTTCTTTTAATTCTCATTTCTATTGCTTTGACCAGTCACAGTGCACGCTGCACACATACTGTGAGACTCGGTCTGCTATAAAAAAAACAACCAACCACATAAAAGCAAAGCAAGCAAGCAAACAAAAAGAAGCCCCAAACCTACCACATAAAACCATGCATTCCCTAGTACTTCAGAGGTCTCTTTCTGCTCTAAACTGGCACTTGGTTAGCCTTTGACAGAAGTTGGAGATTTGTATTATATTTTCCAATATGTTTTCTTACAGAGTTTGCTCTGTAACGATCCGCTTCAGCGAGGTTTTACACACGCACTATCCATGGCAACTTCCCACCAGCAGATGGCAAGAGTACAGACCACAAGCGTTACACCACCTCTGCCTTACTGCAACCAGCAGGAGAGCTTTGACGCTCTGAGCTACTGTTGTGCTTTTCCTTTAGCAGCTTTTATTTGGATTTTCATCCAGGCAAGGTTTCTAGTGAGAAGTTGGATAAAAAGTGTTATTACATATTTTCTAGGGCAAGTTTTGTCTCTGTTCATTTCTGTCACTGGAGCCTATATAGTCCTGTTGCTGAAAAAAAAAAAAAAAGAAGACCCACGGAAAAAAACAAATTGTGAATGCTACACAAAATGTTGTTTGTTTCTTTCTTTCTTTCTTGAATATATGCTGTCTTCATGTATAAAAGCCAGTGCTTGAAAGGTGCAAACGGGTAGCACAAGAAGAAGGAAAGCTCAGCCAGAGAGTAGGAACAGCACAAACCATGGTGGTGCCAGGAAGGGCAGCCTGTACAGTGAGGGTGGGGCTCATTGCAACTCTTCGGTAGCTAAAAGCCCTCCTTTTAGAGCAGGGAATTGCATCCTTTGCTCCCAATATTTTCTAGTCAAAATAGAAAAAAAGGTGGTGTGAAGTGTAGCACTCTGTACAGTCTACAGGCAACATGGGTGAATATGGGTGGAAGTGAACAGAAGAGAAAAGGTAAATTCCACATCTAAATCTTTATCACTCATTCCTTAAAATCTGCAAAACCCGGCAGTGTAAGATTTAGCAACTGTCATGGGTTGAGTTACTAATGCTCAATGCCATGATGCCCTCATGCCAATTTCAAAATGAAAGTGCTGGCTGGAGTTGAAGTGGGAGCCTCCTGCCCAGGGAATGTTCAAGGTCAGGCTCGATGAGGACTTGAGCAGCTGAGTCTACTTGAGAGGCATCCGTGCCCATGCCAGGGAGGTGGGAGTAGATGATCTCTGAGGTATCTTCCAACCCAGACATTCTAGGATTCTTTCCACAGTGAAAATTAACTAGGTTCAAGCAAAAAGAGTAGCCAGTGACAGGACAAGGGGAAAGGGCACAAACTATAACACAGGAAGTTCCACTTGAATTTCAGGAAAGATTTCTTTACTTTGAGGCTGACAGAGCCCTGGAACCAGCTGCCCAGAGAGGTGGTGGAGTCTTCGTTTCTGGAGATCTTCAGAACCTGCTTGGATGCACTCCTATGTGACCCGATTTAGGCTAACCTGCACTAGCATGGATGTTGGAGTAGACGACCTCCAGAGGTCGCTTTCTACTCCTACCATTCTGAGATTGATTCATGCATCCAACTAAACCCAACATACATGCTTCCAAAATTCCCATAATTTAACACAAAGATGTCATCATGAATCAGTTCTTGGTGCAAGAGAATGCCAAGGCAATATTTGAACATCCTGAATAAGCGCCTTAATAGCTGGAATGGACTCTCCTGGTTAATTAATTGCTGTTTTTCTTTGAGGAGGTGTGTGGCAATTTGAGGATAGAAATGTTTATAGAAAAAATGCCACAGGATTCTTTGTTGCTGCCCACCTCTTTACCCACGGAAACCACCAGGGTTATAATCACCATCTTCAGACAATCCTGTTGCATGCAAAAATATAATTTATTCAAGTACTTTGCTTCTGAGACATTTTTTTTGCTTTCTAGTACCTGTTTGTTGTTTTGTTTTGCACTTGCTCTTTTTTTTTTTTTTTTTTTTTTTTTTTTTTCCCCCTCAGAGATTCCATTCAATAGCTACTACGGAAAGGACATTTTATTCTGAAAAGAGTTTACTTGTTGGAGCATATTTGTTCTTTCCACTAAGTGTTTTGTTTAATATGCTTTCTGTAAATAAACTCAATTATCCCTTATAGTAAAAGGCCACAAGCTTCTGCTTTTAGAAAATGTTTGATCCACTTGAAGTGGAACCGTTTCCAGAGAAATGTTTCCATGTAGTATTTGCATCTTAGTTCACTTAAACACCTTGAAAATAATCAGGCTCCCTAAGACTGTGTGCAACAGTTGCAGTGAAGGAGATTTTAAACGGAAGAATTACAAGAACAACAGAGAGCTGAGAACCAGAAATATTATCATGTCCAGTTGTCAGCAACACTGAAAGAATCACAAAATGTCAGGGGCTGGAAGGGACCTCAAAAACTCATTCAGTCCAACCTCCTTGCCAGAGCAGGATACCAGATCACATAGGAACACCTCCAGGCAGGTCCCGAGTATCTCCGGAGAGGGAGAATCCACAACCCCCTGGGCAGCCTGTTCCAGGGTTCTGTCACCCTCACAGGGAAAAAAATTCCTCTTCATGTTTCCATGGAACTTCCTATGCCTCAATTTCCACCCATTGCCTCTTGTCCTGTCACTGGGCATCAACAAGCAGAGCCCAGGCCCATCCTCTTGGTACTCACCCTTTACATATTTATAACCATGAATGAAGTCACTTCTCAATCTCCTCTTCTCCAAGCTAAAGAGCCCCAGCTCCCTTAGGCTCTCCTTGTAAGAGATGTTCCACTCTTTTAATCATCTTTGTGGCTCTGCACTGGAGTCTCAAGCAGTTGAGTTTTGTTGATTACTTGATAAAAGTAGGAAGGAAAGCTGTAGTCAAATCCACAGGTGTTAATGGAGCCACCTTCTACAGACCAGCTGTGACTGTGGCAGTATCTGAGGCAGATGAAGGAACATGGCCCAGCTGTTGGCTGTCTGCATCTTGCAGGCTGGGGGCACATTACTCGTTCTTTGCTCATTTACTTGGCACTGTTTAAACTCTGAACATAGTCAGCATTATTAAGCAGCACCTCAGAGCACTTTTTGGCTCACCAGCTTCTTTTAGAAGAGCTACAACTCTCTTAACTGCTTTCCCTCTCCTGGGTAGTTTCAGGAGAACTCCAGGCTAGACATAGTGCAAGTGCAGATTGCCTGTCACTGGACCTCTGCCTCTTCACATCACTGTGCTTGCACTGCAGATCATTAGGACAATTAATATTTAAAATGAATGCACAAAATGCTTGCTAGACCTGAGCAGTTTTCTGAAAACAGTTTCTTCCAGATCAGTGTGATGACACTGCAAAGAGTCTGTTCTGATTCAGCTGTCAATTCCATTGTACAAAACAAAGCAAGCAAAGGCAAAGGTGCTTGCCAAGGTTGCTACTGCTGTCTCACTAGGAAGTGTCATTTGCCTAGCAAAACACTCAGCTCTAATAACTACCAACAGGTCACACACACAAAAAATGGTGAAAAAATTACTGATTTCAGAATTAAAGTTGCAAAGAACTCCCCTGACAGATGAACTTGGAGAGTGGAAAAGGGAGAAAAATCTGACAATTACAGACGAGGCGTTGACAAGCAACATCATTTAGTTTGCACCAACAGGAAAAAACAAGGAGTGAAGCCAGAGGGCCAGGGAAGGGAGAACTGCAGAGAATTGAGTCCATGGAAGTACCCAACGGGAGGAACATTGTTAAAGACCATGTATTTTGGACAGCCTTCCCCTCTGCTTCCCTCCACAGCCACCACCGCTCAGGCATGTAGCTCAAAACCAGCCTGTTCCCATGGTATGGATGAGGAGGTGATTTTTACCTGCATCCACAAAAAGCAGCTGACTGCAGCCTCAGGTAGCTGGGAGTGACAAGTTGCTTATATATCCATCACTGCAGTAAACTCAGCCATTGGAATATTTTGCTGAAATGTGCCACAGGACTGCCTACAATATTCACACCCCAAAGAAACAGGAAAACCCTCAAACATTTCGTTTTGCCTACTGCTACACCAAGCAATGACAAGCCCACCACAACACATGCATACAAGAAGGAAAATTGTTCTGAAGAGCTTGACATCTGGCTGCTCATTAGAGCTCCTCAGGAGCACTTTCTGCAAGAAAAATGAAGTGCTGTTCATAAAAACATCCCCACAGTTCCATACCTTTTCTCCTGCCTGCACGCTCCTGGAGCCAGCCACACAGCACTGGTTGCTCCATTTCTGACAGCCTGCCAACCATGAAGGCAACACAGCAGAGAGAGGTACCTGTTTTTTTTAACTAAAACATAGCACTTCATGTCCTCTACACAGGTCAGACCTCATCCACTTTTTTTCTACCACCCTCGCAATTGGATAGGAAACAAGTCAGTCCTTTGCTAGAGCTGATAGGCTCCAAGGACAAAACACTACCCCAGCAACAGTTTCCTAATCAGCTTCCAACTGTAAATACTTTTGCCTTCTCCACTTGCTACACAAACTGTGAGGGAGATTTACATAAAAATGTATTATTGCTCCACTGACAATCAGTTTGACATAAGTGTTGATTTGCTGTCATCTAGCAAATCATGTTGCAAAGTTCCTGCCTTGAAATAATAGCTGTCAATGCTGTAGTTGTCTGGAATCCGTTACTAGGAGCAGATTGCTGTGGAGGCTAGTCACAGAAAGGTTGCTTGTAAAAGGCACAGACACTGGCTTGCAATCACTGAGTACAATGTATTGGTCCTTCAGGAGCGCAGTTAAGATTTACAGCTAAGGCAATGTCATCACACATTTACAGAACAGCACCACAAATGACTTGACTGAGTGCTTTACAGTAATTTTATTTACAAGTTAGCACATGACACCTGTAGTACTACAGTTTTAGAACACCATTAGCAGTAAAAGAAGTCACATCTAAGAAGAGTAGGAGGCAGAAGAGAGAAATGTGCACAGAAAATGCAGAAAAGTTGTTTAGTTAAGACTGAAAGGTGGTAGTTTTCTACAGACTTTGAACGCAAGGAGGAATAAATGGTGAGAATAGCGAGGTCTTCAGCCTCGCTATTTCTACAGTATTAAAAGTTTTGTACAGTGACACTTTAGTATGATTAACACTACACACACTAACAAATGCGAGTGGTGGAGAAAACAACTGTCTTTAATACCTTGCTCGCCTGAGCACCCAGAAAGCAAAACCAAAGCTTCCCTATTTGGGAAGGGCTGGTTTATGTGCAGAGCTAGAACAAAATTGCTACTAGGGGCCAGGAGGGACAGAACTTAAGACAAGAGAGTTCCCATGCATTGCATATTGCCCGTGTGGTCTTATCTGGTCTCCAGTTAAGTAGACGGTGAGCAAACCAGTTGCAGCATTCCACAAGTCTTTGTACATTGTCGTGATCTGGTAAGGCTGAGCACAGCTTAGCAGAATCCCAAAATCAAGCAAGGAAATAAAGCCCTTCCACTCTCTTACAATCCTTGGCTCTAACCATGCTGCTGTTGAGCCTGGGCCTTTCTCAAGAGGAGAAATGTGGAGAAGCAATTCCAAAGAAACACTCTAGATCTAGATGGATTGATGACAAGACTCAGAAGAAACTAAGCCTAATGCAGCATCAGATGCAACCCTTTTCTGCTCCAAAGCAAAGCAGCCAGAAAACAGACAAGTATCACTCAGGACCCATTTTTTTACCCCCTCTCCAGATATCTTTAACAGTCTTGAAGCAACTGTCACTGCACATGATCCATGCTAGTAGTTGGAAAGCAATGGCAATAAAAGCTGCAAAGGAATAATTATTTCCACTACTAACTAGACACAGGATATATTGCTTTTGGTACAACACCATTTATTGTCACAAGAAGAAAACCAGTGATTAAGGTGAGCACACATGAATTACGCAGACCTTTGCCATGCGGGAACAACAGTTATTATACCGAGAGAAATGTCACTGAGTCAGCTGTAAAAACAGCTTGGTACAGCTCTTCCAAAATACCAAACAGGAGCTCTAACCCAAGTTTATAAATGAAGTTTAGCTGCAAAAGAATGCTTCAGGAATGACCACAGTTGTGGCGTTTTCTTTTATCCCCACACTTTTGCCTGGAGCATCGCACTTGTGCTGCAGGTGAGAGAAAACACAGAATTAGATCACGCAGCCATAGTGACAGCAACAATCTTCATGTCAGTACTTTAAAGTGTGTAACTGGCCTGCAAAGGTTTGTGTTCCCTTCACATCTGTCCCATCCCTATTCGAAAAGCCTGCAAAAGTGTGTACATGTACAGACACTAACAAAAACCTTTTTATAAACACAGAATGCATTACAAAGTCTAAAGTTTGAATGCCTGAGTCTATGATGTCTCAAATACAAGTTAGAATATTTATAAATTTTAATGCTTTCAGGAAGATAGAAAGGTTTTATAGTCAACATTTTCTTTAAGTACTAGCTATTGAAATCACGTGAACTGGGAGACAGGCTTGACAAAAACAAACAAACAAAAACCCCTTCCCAGTTCACTTGTGATATAATCAGTGAGTCTCAAACCAAAATTCTGGATATTCAGCATTTTTGCATTTGCAGTTTTAAGGCAGAAAAAAAGATGTCCCGAAGAAGCCATTTAGTCTTGTAGCTAACAACAACAACAAAAATCCCTAAAAGGTGCACCTCAAGCCTTTCAGTAATAAGCACACGTTAACAACTTCTGCGGCACTTTCTTACAGCACTGGGGTTTAATAATTCTTAATTTTTTTTTGCTATAAAATCCTGAATTCTGAACTGTTTCTCAGATGTGCTGAAGCTTGCTTCACAGCTACAGGGACTACCCCTTTTCCACTGTTATTTCTGGGCTGTGTGTTCAAGGCCAGCATTAAAATTGTAGGCTGGAATTCACAGAGCACTACTACACTGTGAAATGCCTTCCTAGGTGCTAACCTGGGCTGCAAGAGAGGAGGTGCTCTGCACCACCAACTTTTCTCCCCAGAGTCAGTGGTGGTAAATGGCAGCCCAGGAGTCAGCTGCCTGCAATGCCTGCCCAGCTCCACGAAGTAACAGCTGTGCCCTAGGCTCAGCTTTACAGAAGCGAACAGAAGTTGAGCTATGAGACTGTAGGTAATTTACAACCATGCAAAATAAAGACAGCGAGAACAAAGAAGTGAAATCATTGAGTCAGGCATAGAAGAGCAAGATTCCAGAGATAAATACCAACATGGAAAGTATTAACACCCTGAGGAAGAGCAGCTCAGTGGAAGAGAGGAACTCAATATCAAAGGTCAGCCCAGCCCAAGCAGCAATTGAAAGAGAAATGGAGAAGCACTACTTCAGTTGGCAGCTAACATAGCTGAGCACACACAAGGCTCACAAGATAAATGAAAGGATTGATTCTGTATTTTTAGGTGAAAAAATGCTGAAAATCCACAAGCTGTCAAGGTATTTATTGTTCTTTTCTGGGCAATCAGAATTAGAACTCTTGAGGGCTCGTTTTCAGTCTTCACATACAAAGATAAGCAAGCTACCTCCGTACCAAATGAAAAGCTTGAAGGATCATACAGGTCTCTATCACATGAATTCATTATAGAAAGGGAAGGAACTTCAGAAAAATGTGCTGAGAGGAAGATTAGAGGCGATTTTAGGGAAGTAGCAGGGAGCTTTCACTATTCAGAAGTTATTTAACCATTTAGAGTCAAAAAGAGAAGAGTTTGAACCAGGAACTGTTGGACTTCAAGCAAAGTTCTCAACAACAAAACACAGTGGAACTGGGTTTCATGCCACACTACAGCCAAAGGCATTGTTCCTTTCTGTTCCTCTTGTCTATTTTTGTATCGTCTTCCCAGAAATCCCAGTTACCAGGTCACATGCTGGACTTTCAACAGGAAGCGACTCAGAAGACCTTACAGCCTTCACGCTTACCTCTTCACTGGTTTAACCAAGCAGATCAGTAATCTGCTATCAGCAGACAGCTCACAAATGCCATAGAAGGTTTTTGGAACAACTGGAACCTTTTAAGAATCAATTTGAATAGGAAGACAAAGAGAAAAGTAAATGATCAATAGCAAGATACACTGAGAAACCAGGCAGAGATCTGGGAAACACCTGAAGGAAAATCATCAATGTAATTCATAGAGAGGAAAGAGAGAGGGGTTAGAGAACAGTTCTGGCACCTAGTTCCCAAGGTTAGCCTTCACATGAACATGACTGGGACCACTTCTCTGACGGGAGATAAGAACACTGGCCACCTCTTGAATCTGGCTAAGCACCAGGATGTTTTGCTGCTTCATCAGAGCTGCCTCTGCAACCAGAGTTCAAACTCTAGAACTTGCTGAAGTTTCACGAGTGGTGCAAAGACACATCAGAGCAGAAGAACCATCAACAGGACATGGCACGTAGCAATGTGATGAAGTTCCTACAGTGTGCCTCAAACGGTTTCCTTACTCTTTAAGCTAATCAAATGTTACATATATGTGCTTTAGTAGAAAGAGCAAGTATAGAAGAAATGTGCACAACACAGAAGCTGGCATCTACAAAGCTTTATCCCATCAAACCTACACTAGTATCTCTTCCCATGAACACAGCTTTACTCCAAAGCAGTTCCTCACAAGCCTTCAGGAGTGTTTGTGTGCACCTATTTCCCCAGCACAGGCAGCTTAAGCCTCCAGAGCACCCAGAGGGCATGGAAACAGGCCAAGCCCACACAAACCACAAGCCCACACCCAAGCCCAAGTGCCCATCTTTACAGTATTTTCCTTCAACACTTTGAGTGCAACTATACTTGAAACTTGCAATGGTGAGGATCACCGATTAGCTCTGGGGGAATATAGGAAGCGCGTGTGGTATTTCAAAGTAACTGTACTTCAACAAGGATTACAGCAGCATTAAAGTTAATCAGTGGCTTGTCAAAGCCTCCACTGAGATAGGCTGCAGTGTAGTCACACCCTGAAGTAACTGACTGAGGCACAGCATTCTGCCAGGGGGAACAAGGAAAGCAAGAGGCAGCTTCAGTCCACAGAAAAGTGAGAACATACACAAACCTATCTCAGGCAAAAATCAAATTCTGTAGCATTCTGGGGGAAAAAAAAAAAAAACAAAACCCAAACACACTCTGCCACAAAAGCCCAAGAGGGGATGGAGAGATGAATTGCAACAAGCCAACTCTCAGTTGTTCCAGACTCGTCAGTTACAGCTGAGTTTTCTTTACTTTCAGGTCACTTTTTCTGTGCTTTCATATTAATTAGAGAAGTTTCTAGCTGCCATTATCAAACCACACCTTTTATGAGTTCAGCTCTTTGGCAGAGTCTGATTTTAGGCTAAAAACACAGCAGATAATAATAATTAAAAAAAACCCAAAAACCCATAAAAAGCCCACGACAGTGATGCAAGTTTTCTTGCGTCTCTCCCAGAACTCACATTCCCAATCCTTGGCTCAGCAAGAACCTTTCTGTAGAAAGATAAAGCCATTTGGTCTCTAAGGATTGCTCAAGCCACTACTTCCGAGAGCTGCTGGGAACAGCGCAGAAACTGCAGGAACAGCATCACAGAGCAGCAGAAAGCCTGCAACTTATTAGATACTGCTGGAATCTCTGCTCACACTTCAAAATACTGATGATGTCATAGCCTTCCTGCACTAAAGATACAACATTTCTGCGGGTCTTTCAACTCCACTCGCGGGTTTTTAGATGGCTCCTCTAAAATTTGATTTCCAACTGTCTGAGTCATACAGTGGAGCAAACACACTTGAGTATTTACAGATATTTAAATGCAGGCTGCTTACTACTGCAGTGCTCCAGCAAGTCACTGTTTAGCATGGCTGATGTGACACCCACAGGTGCGCTCATGGCTCACTTCAAACCCAAATGCCAGTCACTCTATACATGCACAGTACTATGCTGATTTGGTAATACAGGGATATGATTTAATGATTTTCTTTGCATTTGTTTTTACAAGATTCAGATGCCAAAACCAAAATAGAACATTAAGTTACCTGATTTAAAAAAAGAAAACCATGTACGCTTACAACATCAAAAGAATAAGACGAAATATAAACTTTTGCTACTTACAATTGATCTATACAGATGAACCAAATCACAAATCTGTCACAATAGAAACGTTTAATTGTTACAATGAATAAGAACATACAGAAAATGATTTCTTTTTTTATCTGTGGGTTTTTTTTTCTTTTTATAAAAGCTTCCTTTGCCCTTTTTTTTTTTTTTTTTTTTTAAAGCATTTATTTTTATTATTTTAAACTTACCAATAAGTAAATTAGCTATGCAGGACTTGTGGGGTACATGACTAAGAAGGCACCAACAGTACAAAGCAAAGACAAAGCAGTTTTGAGTATTTTGAGTGCTCTACACTGATACAACACAAGAAAAGGCAACAATAGTAAGTAAACCAGCCGCAACCTTTAGAACTTTGTTATAGATTTACAAAGGTAGCCCAACTTTTACACCTCCTCCAATATTTCACTCAGTCTGATTACAGCACATGCTACAAAAACCACTGTAAGCTTCACTTTACTAATGTGCACTTTTCACTAATTTAGTGTCTTGATTTCAATTGTTAACTAAACCATTTTGAACCATAAATATATTTAAAACTTAGTAAAAGGATTGTTTGGACTTGTTTTTTTTGTTTAAACCACTGCATTTACAAAAATATCTCCCCTAAAATCTGGGATTGCTTGAAGACATCACTGTACAAATATAAAAGTACTATGCAAGGGACCAAATTCGTGAGTACATGGTGTGTATGTATAGACCTATATTTATACCATATCACTGTGCTGTAACAACACAATAAATTTATCAATAACCAAGGACTATATAAACTACACTAACATAAGCAAATATATATTAATAAAGTTTAAATCTATAGTACAGTTGCTCAGCAAATGACCTGGACATGGTATAAATATATTGTAGCATATTACAGGGTATTTTCTCATTTTTCTCATTCTGCAAGGAAAACCAAGCTCAGCTCCTCAGGTTCCATTTGACCACTGCCCAGTTTTGTCACCACTGCTACTCCTGCAAGCTCCTGGTGCCACTACACCATTCAGCTCATGTAGTGTGTTGTTCACTTCAGATTTGATAAACGTTGTATTGATCAGGAAGAGTCTGGCGACAGTCAGGACGATTTGCCAAAGCATCCATGAGAATTTGATGTTTGCATATCTTTTTTTTTTTTTTTCCCAGCTGCAAGGTTGGAATGTTTTCGACAGTGAATTGTTTACATTCCTCATTCCCAAAACATCTTTGCCATGAAATATGCATGTTACTTGATAAAGAGTTGCTGTTCTTGGCTCTGAAATACAAAACCTACATAAAGAACAAAAAAAAACCCCAAACCCAAAAATCAAAGTAAAATGCTGAAATCACTGACCTAACACAGTGTTCTTATAGGCACCTTCTTTTAAACTATTTTCAAAATCTGACCGAAAAAAAACCTTCTGTATTTGATGCATCAACAAATTTAACCCAGGTATGTTCACTGGAGTCAGTAAAAGGTTGATGAATGTGGTTACTGATACTGATGGATGCCAATTGGGTTCAGCAGGAAAAGCGAAGGAAGAAAGCCTGAAAGGACCAGATGTTAGGTAAAGCAAACCCTCAGCTTCTCACTTTGGAGAGACCAAATGCAAGGGTAGGTCTACACCTCTCCAGAAATCTTAAACTGACGAAAGCATGAAAAAATATGGGAAAAAGAAGGGTGAAGCTGCCAAAGTTCTTCCTTAACTTAAAAGTGAGGTGTTACAAACTGATTCAGTAACAGTCGTCATTCCAACCATGCCAGCAATGATTCCTGCAGTAGCCATGATGATACAAGAAGCAGAGATTCTAGAAATATTTCAACTTTTCCAAAGTGATGAGAAAAGCCTTTTGGTATGGACGTGCAGAAATGCCCAGAGACATTGCCACACTGGCATCAACAGTCAAGTGCATATTTCTGTAGAAATGTTTTTAGCATAACTTCCACACCTCCACTCAGTGATCTCTCGTGCAGCGTCCTGACAATGCTCCCAAGTGTGTTCCCCACAACAGAGGTTTGTGTACCACAGGAACTTCCTAATAGAAAATGCTTTTTAATGGTGAACCCTTGCTTATTAAAAATTTCGTTTTGGCAGACTAATGCTAAAACTAGAGGAAAAAGAAAATGTTTAAATGAAATATTGTAAGCACCTTATCTACTGAAGTCTAAGTTAATGGCTTTCTAGATTTCTTTGAAGAGCAGACTAAATGGTATGAGGAAGCCTGGAGTTATTAACCAGCAAGCATCCTTATATACTACAGTAGCAATTGAACCTGATTTCCATTCAAACACATTACCCAAGAGGAAACCAAAAAGTAATTCTTAATGTTAATGTGAAGATATAAGATTTAAATTTATTTCCAGGAATTACAAGTGCATTTTGTTCATGTTAGCAAGCAGTCTTTATACAATCCATTCTTCACTGCTGCCAAAATAAAATGAGAAAAGAGACAGCAGAGATATGAAAAGCTAAAAATAGAACTATTTTTTCCTAAGTTATTTGTTGAATAGCATTTCAGTTGAACACAACTCAGAGGTAACAATAGATTATTTTTTTTTCTCAATCATAGGCATGTGGCACTTAGACAATCATCTTTGCACAGAAAGCTTTAACAGTCATGCGAGGGCACAGTAATTATTTTAAACAAGGCAAATTTCTCACCACAGAGAGCAGTGGGGAAAGAAAAGGAGGCACTGCACTGGAACATAACACCTAGTAAACTCCACATTATACAATTTCAGTAACAAATACTTGAAAAGATCATTAAAAGGTATACAATTTTAAACGTTATTTAGTGCTAGCTTTGTTTGGTTGTCCTACCTCAGCATTATCAGAAAAGTTTGATAGTACTTGACAACAGAACAGTACTTCATGTCACGAGCTCATGGAGGCTTGATTACAAATCACCATAGTGTAGGTTGCAAGAAATGAACTTGAGATGCTGACATGCTGTAGGAGCAAAAGTAAAATCAAACTTTCTCATTTAAAGATGCAGTGTTCCTCTCTGCAAGAATTCTGAGTGTCAGTGATTAGATTCAAATGTTAAAACTATCAATCCTCATTTGAAGCATTTCATTGGTATGCAGGATGTAGACTGAGTTTATTAACATCATATTTTGGTTTCTCGCTTGCCACCTCATACGGATGCCCTTCGCAGAGAAAAGCATTTCCCATTGGGTCATGATGCCACTATGTTCTTTGTTAATCTTCCACCTCACGGTGAGTAAACAGCGGCTGGCGAGCTGTCGCTCGTTCTCTTTGCACAGGTCCTATAAACACAACTACACGGGATGAACTTTGGAAGTACTATGCCTCCAACATGGTTAAAATTTAAATGATCACTTTTAGAAAAGGCAGGGAGAAAATTTTGTCAATGCATGGAAGGATGTTTCTAGATGAATTCAATTGATTTGGGTTCCTATGTGGTTCTCACACTGTAGAGAATACCTGCCTGTACAGCACAGGACACCCAAACAAGTGCATAAGCAAGATTAACATGAGCACGACTTATGCTGTAATCCATAGCATAATGGTATCAGCTCCGCTGGATGCTAACCGTTTCTAGTTAAAAAAAGGAAGTGCAAAAAAAATCTGGGATGTCACTGACTTAAAGTGCCCTGAATAGTAGCTTTTCNACCCAAAAAACATGCCAGCGACTTCAGTAAAGTCAGAATAACATAGTTCATGGTGTAAACTTCTCAGAGGTTAATGAATTCTCTTCTTGGATATTGATCCAGGAGTGAAAGGAACCACTGCATCTTTCAAACCAGAAAGCAAGCAGTTAAAACACGGCCAGCAGTAGGTGCACTTACAGTACAGTACTGCAACAGGTCAACAATGGGCATTAGCACAGGAGTGTCAATTACAATTCTTCAGGCTTAAAAGATTCATTGAAAGCATGAAAAGCCAAAACTACCAGGAACTGCCCTCCTGAATGGCTCAAAGGAGTTAGTGGATAAGCTGAGAGAGGCCACAAGACATGACCAACAATAAAGAACTGGGAAGAGGAACAGCAACGTTTGAGCATGCCCAGTCCTTTAAGTCCTTGTCCTACAAAAGAGCAGAGAAATAGTTCAGTGAAGAAAGTTTTAACATCACCCTTCCATCCACGCATGCTTTCCTATTCCTATGCTTTATGAAAGCTATGTTTACCAGACAGCAGTACCAATATGTGTTAAAAAGAAAAGGAAAAAAGCCAGAGACAATGACTATCAGTACATTGTATGTTGATATATTAATTTAATCTTCAAAAGATTAAAAAGACTAACTGTAACTAATGAAGTACATTAACTGGTTATCTAAAGAACAAGTTTTCTTCACATTGCTTCTCAATTCCAAAAGCTACAGTCAAGGGGGAAATTCTTAAGAACTAAACCCCTTGAGAAGAGCTAGCTGATAAAGTCCAGGAGTTGCTCAGGAGAGCAGAAACACATAGGAATAAGCTGTTACTGTCCCTTTTAAACCAGCTCCTGCGGACTGACCTTCACTAGGATGTCAACAACTGATGTTTACACTGATGAGATGTGAATAGCTAACAACTGGAATAATTCTAACCCCAGGTGACTTGGGCAAACTGCCAGCAGTACGGTTTTGGGTTAAGTACAATGCTGAAGTTTCATTATCATGTCAGCCAAGTCAGTTTCTCATCTAAAAGTAACACTTTTAGCAAACCAGAAATTCCTGTTAGTGCTGGATTGGCGATATCTCTATTCCTAATCCCTTTACCCCTTAATACCTAATACAACCTAGGTAAGTATCACAAAGAGGCAAGTAGCACAGATCATGAACTATTATTTCCTATAAAATCAGATATTTGCTCTTCTTTCCTTCACATTATAGCCTATAAATAACAGGTTTCATCTTACTCCTGAAAATTGATGCCATTTTCTTCCACCAGAGCCTCTTGTACAGAATTCCTTCAGAAGAGCAGAGGGGAAATAAGCATCACACCTGGTTTTGTGTCCCAGGGCTGCCTCTCTGCCATGTCCAGCTAACAATAAGTGCCACGTGTGCAAACCTCAGATTTACCTAACTCTAAATTACTAATATAGTTTCAAATCTCAGCTAGTAACCCTAATAACCCCAATATAGTGTTTCTAAAGATCAAATTACTTCATCTATGAACTTCTATATATTTGAGTAATGAAGCCAGTGGCAACAGGAGTTACTCTAAGTAAAAACTGTATTTTCTGAAGTTTCCTCCAGGTGTTGGGCATTTTTTGTTACTCTGTTTCTTTCTCTGGTGGATTTCTTGGGATGAAGAACTTCAGTGGCTCAAAATGTAACCTTTCTGCTGGAAAGTCAACAACTTAGTCAGCATTCTACAACTTTCTACATTCTCAACTGTAGCTGTAAAACGTTGCTGCTGGAGAATAGTACAGGAACTGCTTTTCAGCCATAAACCAGGCAAACTAGATATGACCATCCTCATCTGGTTTTCTCTTCCAGATACAAAAGGTTGATGCTCTGGACCATTCGTATCATAGAAGTTTCCTAAGACTAAGTACAAGGAGGAAGTATTTTACCATGGAAGTGGCAAAACACTGGCAGACATTGCCCAGAAAAGTGTTAAATCTGCCATGCCTTGAATCATTCCAGGTCAGGGTGGACAGAGAAGCTGTCCCTGCTCCCTGCAGTGGGGGTGGACTAGATGATGTTTTAAAGGTTGCTTCCAAATCATTCTATGTTGCTAAGTATTATTTACTCACACTACTTCAGAAACACCTAAAACTGAAGTGAAATCCTACTGAAGTTTCAAGGGGTTTTCTTCCCCATTAAAATGGTTTAAGAGATTTCTCCTTTGTACATGACATTTTAGGAAGAGATTTTTTTAAAGCAATTGAAGCCATGTTACAAATTGGTCTGTAATATATGAAGAACCCCTTAAATTGCTTTTTGAATAAACTTTGTGTTTCATTAACTTTGGAAGTGTAATTCCTATTCCTTAAGTGTGACATAAAAAGGTAAATAGCTCAGGCAGTTGTTTGGATTCCCTGCAGGCAATTCAGTGCTGTAAATAAAACTGATCTTTTTTTCACAGCAGAACAGGTCTGAGGTCAAATGCCTAAGCACAAAGCTGCCCTCTCACAGCTCCTTACTGTATCCATAGGAAAGGTAAGCTCTGCATCTCACTGGTGGGAACAAGGTTCCACAATTCTTCCCCTTGCCCAGGTGCTGTGGAACTGCTGTCACTTTACCTATGCACAACTTAAGATCGATATCCTGGCTGGAATCTAGCAGTTTCTTCAAAAATCAGTTCTTTCAGCTTTTCCTTCGGCAAGTCATCCAACTCCATGTCAAACTTGAAGGGTGCTTCAGCTACAGGCTAAAGAAGAGAAAGACACATTGTTACCTTTTTAAATATTACTGCTCAGCTGAATTTTATGGAGTTTGCACAGGGTGAAAATCTGAAAATGTGCTTCTATTAGTCCTTTGTGTGCTTTATACTTTACCAAATTTAAAATCAAATCCTAGTAAGCAAGTCCTCAAATCTAAACCACAAGTTAAACTATTTGTTAAAGGGCTCACAACTTCACTATCTATTTTTGAAGAATTATCTAAAACTTTTGTATTTCTCAGAATAAACAGATCTATCCCTTAGGAGAATTAGCTTATTTCCATCTTCCCTGCTTTCCCAAAAGTAAATGAAATCTCATTGGAAATGTACGCTAAACTCCAGGGAATTCAGACCAGGGGGCTGTACACATTTGACTTGGTGGCAAACACAATTATTCCCCTCCTTTATCTAACATCACAAAACAAGCTGGCAGTGAGCTGAGAAGATGCATTTTCATCAGAAAACACCTTAGCATCTACTGATTGTGTTGTGTCTCCAGAATGTTGTACCAGAAGAAATACATAATTTTGGTAATTTGAAGCAATTTGATCGTCAACTCCACCAGTGCAGAAGAAACACTGCTCTTAAACTAAGGAAGAAAATACTCTGTTGCATCATTTAATCAACTTTTACATTTGAACAACATCTTTACCTCATCACTTGGATCATAATACTGCTCCAGATATGGATGGGCTAAAGCTTGCTCCACTTCAATCCGCTTATGAGGATTAAAGGTCAACATTTTATCCAACAAATCAAGTGCTAAGAGGAAAAAAAGTGAGCAAGACTTTAATACAGACACCGAGGTACAAACACTGGTATCACACAGAAAACACTTGCTGCCCTAATTTCAGCTTACATCTGGAACTCCCCAGCTGCAGCAGTAAAAGAAGCAGCAGATTGCCTCCTATAGCTTGGGCAGAACATCTTCACCTGCCTACCCTTCTCAGCATTCCCTGGTTAGTTTCTTTCGGCACAGTTCAATGGATGTGCTCCCTTTAAAAGGCTCCTCAGCATAAGAACATGTGGCGCGTTTAATAAGAACATTAAGGCACGTTTGGACATGGCACTTAGTGCCATGGTCTAGTCTTGAGGGCTGTGGTGATGGGTTGGACTTGATGATCTCTGAGGTCTCTTCCAACCCTTGCGATACTGTGATACTGTGATACTGTGAAATGTGCAGAACCCTGTGTTACAATCTGGTTTAACCACAGCAGAAATGCGACAGATCAGGGTTTTTCTTCACTTAAAAGCCTTAGACTTTTGTGCCAAAAATCCAAACCAAGACAGTGCTTTTCTGAAATGTGTAAGTACTCCATAACATGCTCCTGTTCTAAAAACTTGGCTGTTTACTGACAAAAGTGTCATCCAGAAGTCATGAGGAGTTCCAGTTCATCACAGTGAACTACCCCAGCGTAACTAGCTGCCCAGAAGACACTCTCCAGCTAAGATGCAAGTGCATTGAATATTCATGTGATTCAGGCAAAATCTGTTGGAAGACAACTCCTAAGAAATCCATGGAGAACCTGAAGATCCAGTAAGACAGAGAGAGGTCTGACGGAATCCTGAACAAATGTTACAAGTCAGAGGTACTGCAATTGTTCAGCTATTTTGATCATAGCACATTTTCCTTTTCCAAGAAAACAGAAGGATTGCAGTAGCAAAAAGCCCTAAATTCCATTGTATTTCTTCTCCCCACCACATCATTTATGACAGAGAACTTCCTACTGCAGCAAAGCAGTTGTAGCTTTGCATCAGGCTGAGGTGCCCACCAAGCATTTCAGAGGAGACTGACCTCACTGCTGTGTTCGATGGCAGCCTGGGAAGGCTGCAAACTTGCGCAGTGATTAACATTAAATATTGCGGTGCGGCATTTTTGGCGCTGTCAGCTCACATGCTCCTTCCATGCTGGAGCACATTGAGCGCAAAGCTTTTCACCCAAATGATTGACAAACAGCTTTTTGAAAAACTGCTCTGTCAAAGCTGCTCTGAAGATGGAGCTGAGAAGGTGTTGCAGAAGTCACGCGAACGGCATGTTCCCCAAGCAGCCAAGCATGTCAGCATCGCTACAATTGGAGCTGTCAGAAGCCCACAGTGAAATTCTCACATTGATGAGCACTATTATAAAAGCAGAATAAATCGCTGCTGTTTCTCTCAATGATGAGGATAATCAGCTCTGCACAGTTCCATCTGCAGGAATCAGATTTTACATGCTAGTGCAGGGCCTGAACAGATTCACTAAGAGAAAACTGTCACCTCGGTTTAAAAATAAGCAACTTATGAATTGTCAGAGCAGGTAGGAGAGTGCTGCACTGGGAATACAACCACTTTGAAACTGCCTGAAGCACAATTTAAAAGGCACGTTAATAGCTATTAATAGCTAGCAAAACAAAACCGTATTTGCCTTTTACCAAAGCCTTGTAAAAGGCAACGATTACAACATTGCCTGCTTTTCTAACTTTTGCTCCACTTACAACTGAATTTTTTAACCTATTAAATTTTGACCTTTCATACTGCCTAGAGACAGAATCGACATTATCAACAGATCTGAAACTCGCACAGACTACACAGAGCTCAGCAAGAAGCAGTTATCTCATATTTGATTTTATAAGCAGAGTTCAAGTTGTGCTAATGCCTACATCAAATTCCAATGCCTGTTCAGCACTTGAGTAAGGCTTCCTGCTTCCAAAGACAATAACCAGTTAGGATTTACACTTTACATGTAAGCTGAAGACCAAACACCGCAACACAACCTCAGAGATACTAGCAATGGTTCTAAAAAGATAAGCCAGTGTGAGGGTTTCATGCTGGTTTATGATCATGTTGGATTTATAATGCTCTTTTAAAGGGGCCTGCATGTTCTATTTCCAATATAGATACAGCAAAGTTCTTAAGGTGGCTTCAAAAAAACCCCATCCTGCCACTGTTTCCTGATACAATGTAATAGAGTATAAAATACCTTTGGGGTCAGCATTTGGAAACAGCCTGTTCCATGGTACCTTGTTTTTGTGTGGTAGGGAAAGCAAATAGTTTCTGGCCTTTAAATTTATTATACAGTTCAAATCTTCTTGGGAAGGGGATCCAAGTATACCTAAAAGAAAAAAAATGCAAACAGTGCACATTAAAACGTTTACATTACATTTGCTAAATCTCAATATTAGAACTGCTGGCAATAGGATTTCAGACCAAGAGTAGAAAACACTTTAGAATTTTTTAGAAGCCTTTAGTAAAAAGGTTTAGATTATTTTTTTCTTGTTAATAAACCAATGTATTTGAGGACTGCAACGTGTTTAAAAGATCAAATTAAGAAGTGCATCTCCAGAAATGGTTAAAAACGTGACCTGCACCTACTAGTATTTTTTTTAAACCATGTCTCTGCTGATATACTGAATAAATAGCTACATTTCCTCTATCTAGCCCCCAAATCCCTCATTTGTTACAGAAATCACTGCAGAAATACCCACAGGGAACAGATGAAACACCTACAGATCCATACGTTACACACTGACCAACTAGAGGAAAAAATGAGCAACCAGGACCAGTCCTGCTGGTGGAAAAGAAGGAGAGAGACAGATGGACGTGGAAGTGCTACTTCTTTAGAAGCTTACCAAGGATATGGTTAAGTTGGTCAAGGTAGTGTTTTCCTGGAAAGATAGGTCTGTTGGAGAGCATCTCTGCCAGAATACAGCCCACTGACCAGATGTCAATAGACTTGGTGTAACCCTGCAAGTAAAGCAAATTTGTGCATAATGGCAGCAACATGTTACTATAGCAAATTGTTGAAGTGCATGCAGAGAAACCTTTTTCTTTTAGATGAGTCATGGTTGTTCATGCTGTTTGGTTTTTCTGTACAGAATGAAATCATTAAGAACTGTGGATGAAAACACTGCTTCAAAGGGGGTGGCAAGGACAGACATATGTCAGATATGCTTTCCCAAAAGGACTCTTTAAGTGCAGCTAAACATATCACCAACAGAAAAATTTTAGGACTCCCCAGTTTTATAGCAAACTTATTGGATTTTGGAAACAAGATGTTCTCCATTCCATAGCTCTTCACAGTAAGCTAAACACATGTGACAAAAGCCATCCTCTGTACTTGTAGGGTCAGACAGCAAAGGGGCAAAAGCAAAATAGACTGCTGGTTAGCTGACTTATAAATCAAAGCAGTAAGTCAAGAAAGGGCCAAGAACAGTAAATGGAATTGAAGAAGAATGGAACAAATTTGCTGTATTTTCACAGGTATGTCTCATCCCCAAGAAAAGAAGCACAGAGCAACACAGGGGCGAGCTCACTTCAAGGACCCCTGGCCTTCTGAGCTCCCTTGCCTTCCTCTCCCATAGCCTGCTGCCCACCATGCCCCCTGTCATTAGCTAGAGGCTTCCCACAAAAGCTCCTATCTTTTCTGGATCCACAGTCACTTTGACACTGGTTTCTCTAGACCTGATGACTTGTTTTCAAGGCACCGTAATTCTAAAAGGAGTCAGAAAATATTAAGAAATTAATTTAAAGAAACACAAAAAGTATTTTCTTGTAAAAACTGCTGACAAATGTTATGTAGATATCCAGAGATGGGTCAGCTGCCCTATGTTTATGGCCTCAATGCAAGTTTAAAACATGAGAGGCTGGGAAAACACCCTCAGCTAAAGTGCATCCGGCACACTTACTGCCACTACAAATCAAACCCAGCAGCCCAAGGAGCAGTAATCCCACAGAATCAATAGTCTTTAAGGAGCAGAAAACATGGACAAAGATGTCACATGTATTTTGCTAACAAGTGTTTTGCTGTAGAAACCAGTGCAAAGGTTATGAAAGAAACCCACTACCCATTACTGACACAGGGACTGGATACACCTTCAGACAGCCACAGAAGAGCATAAGAACAATTCCAACAGTTAAAAAAACCCCAAATGCTGATTTCATTAAGACTATGGAGATGCAATTAAGACTGACATACACTAAAGATCACATGCCTTCAGAATCACCCTCATTACACATTCTAAACCTAAATCAAGTTGTCAAGATAATACTAAGACAGTATTTGCAAGCCTTGAAGTAAGATGCATTTATTATATAGCACTTCTGCAGAAGAGTATTTGATAGAAAGCTTCATGACTGGCAAGGAACTGGACACATGGGAACTGAAGCACAAGATTACTCAGTTGTAGTATCCAGTAACTATATCTGGAATTACAAATTTATTACGAGTCAGTAGAGCTCTACTTCAAATGCAAATCCATCACCACATGCATATTCTGATCCTAAGAAGATAGAAAGGGGGTGGTGGAGAGCAAAATCAGCACTCAAGAGACAACAGAGGCACCACAACAGGGCACAACAGTTCTTACCTTAGAATTCAGCATGATTTCAGGAGCCCTGTACCAACGTGTGGCCACGTATTCTGTCAAGAATCCTGTGTGATCATGATCTGGATCTGCAACACGAGCCAGTCCAAAGTCACAAATCTGGTTTTAAAGAAATGATATAAAAAAAAGAAGGCATATTAGAGACGTACAGCTTCCAACACCACAACACTGCCAGCTGCCCTTTCCCTAAGCCACAGGCTGATACCTACAGACACAGTGATGCGAGTCTCTATTTATAGAGCAAATAATTGCACAGCAGTTAAGAACAATATTTTGGATTAAGTACAAAACATATTTGACTCAGTTAAGTAGAGGCCAGCAAGAATAAACAAACAGTTTGGGAAAAATATATGTTCCTGGTACACAATTTCTCTCCCTCTATGAGTATACTCAGCAGTACCTTCTCTGCCAGGTATGTGTGTTGTAACCTGTTATTAGAAATTTATGAGAAAATGAAAAAAAAATTAAGATTTCCAGAAATCAAAATTACCGACACATTAGTAGCCAAGTTCAATACCCATTTTTACAAAAGTTACCATGATAACTGCATCTCTGCACAAAAAACATCCTCTGCAATCATGAGGTAATGGTAGACTTGGAGAGATTACAGGTCGCTGATGGAAGCATGAGCTTGGAAAAAGCCTAAGAATTCACACCAGAAAATCACTCTCAACCCTGTATCATGAAAATAATTTTATCTAATCATGAAAAGTAAAATAAACTTTGGTTTAGACTAGTCAGTTCGATAAAAAAGGAAAAAGTGGTTTTATCTGTGCTCCAGTAAGGAAGCTCCACAGCTTTCAGAACTATTTAGTGCCCTCTCTCCAGAGGGAAATTGGCAAAACTAAACACCTGGAGACAGAGAGTGTGCTGGAGTACAGCTGCTGTTCCTTTCCTGCCTTCCAGAAGGTAAATGGCAAGCTTGTTGAGTGATGGTTTAGACACACTCATGTGCTCTCACTACCACCCAACAAATGCCAGTTTGTGGTAACTATCAATTTCCACCTGAAGAGTATTTGCATGAAAGAATGGGTACTCTTCAAAAAACAGGAGTGGAAATGGTCAGGAGGTTCCTCTGGTGCACATTTTATGATAAAACTTAATCTTTGACAGCCAAGCGTGTATGCTGAGAATATAAAAAGGAATTAACAGTTTGTGGTAGTCAATGAAGACTGTAACAGGTAATCCCACTAAAAACGCTGAAACCTTTGCACCCTGGCAACCCAGTCCCATGTTCTCCTGGAGGGACAGCCTGTGAAAGGACTTACAGCTCCATTAAGGAAGAGAGGATTCAGCTGACCGAAAGCTGTATCTGAGATTCAGCAGACTTAAACAGAGGGACTGAAGAAAAGGCAACAATGAAATTAATAAATCAGGCTGCATGGGATGACTCCTCTGACTTTGTAACTATGTATTAAGAAACCCCCAATCCTTAGAAAACAAACCCAATGAGAACCCTTTTAAGCATGACAAGGTTTTCTCAGTCTACAGAAACAGAGCAGCTGCTTTGCATGCAATTAGCAGCTTACATAAAGCACATCAGTACAAATAATCAGAAAAGTCTGCTGTAAAGATAGAAGCAAAGAAACTGTGGAGGACAGCTTGATGGACTGCAGAAAACAATTACGCAGGCAGGCGAATTTTTTGTAATCTCTTCCTCCTAACCTCAGAAAACAGCTAGGTAAGACTATAGGCAATGAGGCTTGTGCAGAATTACACCATCACACATAAGCAACTCTTAAGGCAAAAGAAGAAAGACACTCTCCAGTCCATAGTCAAGACAAAGAACTGAATTACAGAAGGTGTCTGTGAATCTCTCAACTCAAATAGAAAAATGCACATGGGATGGAAAGGAAAATTAATGACAAAGAGAGCTCATTAAAATGACAAAAAGCCCCTGCTGACTAGAGCAGAAGCAGGTTAAGTAGAAAAGAAGAAATACCATTAGTGAGAAAAGCATCAAGGATGAAGCTGCAAGAAAAAGGTTTTTGGCCGTTAGCG
This sequence comes from Eubucco bourcierii, assembly GCA_013396675.1. Lineage (NCBI taxonomy): Eukaryota > Metazoa > Chordata > Aves > Piciformes > Ramphastidae > Eubucco > Eubucco bourcierii. The sequence goes on along the minus strand of VWZE01020946.1, from coordinate 617,961 downwards.
GTGTTCTCACCAGCTGCAAAGCTGACCAGGAGCACTGCAAGGCAGAATAAAAAGGAAGCTACCTTTAGTCCTAGTGCAAGCGATGAAGCACAGACTGACTATACCCTGGTGAGGGCAGACAGTTCTTACCCTGTGGCAACACAACACACGGAACAAAGCGACTACTTAATCTGCAGGAGGGGGGGAGGGAAGGACAAGAAAACTGTGAGTCTATGATGCCTGTTCAAATAAAAACTGGAAGACAGAGCACCAGAAGGCAGGCTTCTCAGTCAGAACTAAAACAAAAAGAACTAATGACAATCAAAATGCCAAGGACATTTTGCCTAAGTCATTGTAGAGAATAAAAACCTGCATAAACTCAGGTATGCCGCTCAGTGCTTCATGACTTGGAAGATAAAACAGCTGCTACGAAGAGACAACGAATGACTTCCTACTAAATAAATATATAAAATGCCAACATCATATCTATACCTCTATACATCTTCATATATTCCACTTCTTGAAAACAGTATTCTTGTAACCATTGAATCAGAATCAGAGAATCAGTCAGGGGTGGAAAAGGGACCACAAGGATCATCTAGTTCCAACCCCCTCTGCCATGGGCAGGGACACCCTACCCTACATCAGGCTGGCTAGATCCTCATCCAGCCTGTCCTCAAACACCTCCAGGGAGGGGGCCTCAACCACCTCCCTGGGCAACCCATTCCAGGCTCTCACCACTCTCATGCTGAAGAACTTCCTCCTCACCTCCAGGCTGAATCTCCCCACCTCCACCTTTACTCCAGTCCCCCATGTCCTGTCACTACCTGATAGCCTAAAAAGTCCCACCCCAGTTTTTTTGTAGGCCCCCTTTAGATACTGGAAGGCCACAATAAGGTCACCTGGGAGCCTCCTCTTCTCCAGACTGAACAGCCCCAACTCTTTCAGTCTGTCCTCATAGCAGAGGTGCTCCAGCTCTATGATCATCCTTGTGGCTCTTCTCTGGACATGCTCTGGCATTCCCACATCCCTCTTGTAATAAGGCTCCAGAACTGGATGCAGTACTCCAGGTGGGGTCTCACCAGAGTGGAGTAGAGGGGAGAATCACCTCCCTTGCCCTGCTGCCCACACCTCTC
>VWZE01020946.1:591779-616806 GCA_013396675.1 Eubucco bourcierii | reverse complement strand
CTGCCCTCCAGTGTGTCTGCTGCACCACACAGCTTGGTGTCATCAGCAAACTTGCTGAGGCTGCACTCAATGCCTCTGTCCATGGCACCGACAAAGATGTTGAACAAGACTGGTCCCAGGACTGATCCCTGGAGGACTCTGCATGTCACTCCCTCCACTTGGACATGGGCCCATTGACAGCCACTCTTTGGGTGTGGCCATCAAGTCAGTTCTTTATCCATCTAGTGGTCCACCCATCAAACCCATGTTCCACCAGCTTGGAGACCAGGACGTGGTGCGGGACAGTGGTGAAGGCTTTGCTCAGGGCCAGGCAAATGACATCAGCTGCTCACCTCTCATCTATTCATGTTGTGACCTATTCATAGAAGGCCACCAGGTTTGTCAGGCAGGATTTGCCCTTGGTGAAGCCATGCTGATAGTACCCAATCACCTCTTCACTATTCAGTCTCAGTAGTGCCTCCAGAAGGATGTGCCACATGACCTTACCTGGCACAGAGGTGACACTGACTGGTCTGTAGTTCCCCAGCTCCTCCTTCCTAACCTTTTTGAAAATGGGAGTCGTTTCCCCTTTTTCAGTCAGTGAGGACTTCACCAGACTGCCATGGCTTTTGGAATATAGTAGAGAGGGGTTTAGCAACCTCATCCATCAGTTCTCTCAGCACCCATGGGTGTATCCCATCAGGTCCCACAGACTTGAACACTTTCAGGTTCTTCAGGTGATCATAAACCTGATCTTCACTTATGATAGGCAGTTCTTCCTTCCAGTCCCTGCCATTATCTTCCATGACTCCAGGAGTGTGGCTGGAGGCCTTTGCAGTGGAGACTGAGGTAAAAAAGCCATTGAAAACCTCAGTCTTTTCCACGTCACTTGTGACCATTTCGCCTGTTTCCTTTCTGAGGGGACCCACACCTTCCCTAGTCTTCTTTTTGTCATTAATATACCTGTAGAAATTCTTGGTGTTCCCTTTGACCTCCCTGGTTAGGTTCAATTCAAACTGTGCCTTGGCTTTCCTTACCAGATCTCTAGCTGCTTGGGCAGCTTCCTTATATACCCCCCATTCTACCTGTCCTTACTTCCATTCCTTGTAGTTTTGTTTTGTGTGACAGCACATCCAGGAGCTCCTTGCTCAGCCAGGCGGGCCACAGCATTCTTCCCTAGTTTCTTCTTTGTTGGTATACATTGCTCTTGGACACACAGGAGGTGATCCTTGAATACTGACCAGTTGTCCTGGGCCCCTCTTCCCTCTAGGGCTTTGTCCCATGGTTCTTTGGCCAGCAGACCCCTGAAGCAAAGTCTGCTGTCTAAGGTCTAAGTTCTAGGGTCATAAGCTTAGAATACACCCTCCTGGTTGCCCTGAGTATCTTAAATTCAACTGCTTCATGGTCACCGCAGCCAAGGTTGTCCCTGAGCCTCAGATTGGGAACAACAGGGAAGGCCCTGTTGGTGTGAACAAGGTCCAGCATATCACCTTTTCTTGTGGGTTATTCTACCATTTGGAGGAGAAAGTTGTCATCTATGCAACCCAGGAACATCCTGGATTGCTGATGCCGTACTATGTTGTCCCTCCAGCAGATGTCAGGGTGGTTGAAATCCCCCATGAGGACAGGTCTTTTGACCTGGAAGCCACTTCTATTTGCCTGTGAAGGGCCTCATCTACTTGNCTTCCATTCCTTGTAGTTTTGTTTTGTGTGACAGCACATCCAGGAGCTCCTTGCTCAGCCAGGCGGGCCACAGCATTCTTCCCTAGTTTCTTCTTTGTTGGTATACATTGCTCTTGGACACACAGGAGGTGATCCTTGAATACTGACCAGTTGTCCTGGGCCCCTCTTCCCTCTAGGGCTTTGTCCCATGGTTCTTTGGCCAGCAGACCCCTGAAGCAAAGTCTGCTGTCTAAGGTCTAAGTTCTAGGGTCATAAGCTTAGAATACACCCTCCTGGTTGCCCTGAGTATCTTAAATTCAACTGCTTCATGGTCACCGCAGCCAAGGTTGTCCCTGAGCCTCAGATTGGGAACAACAGGGAAGGCCCTGTTGGTGTGAACAAGGTCCAGCATATCACCTTTTCTTGTGGGTTATTCTACCATTTGGAGGAGAAAGTTGTCATCTATGCAACCCAGGAACATCCTGGATTGCTGATGCCGTACTATGTTGTCCCTCCAGCAGATGTCAGGGTGGTTGAAATCCCCCATGAGGACAGGTCTTTTGACCTGGAAGCCACTTCTATTTGCCTGTGAAGGGCCTCATCTACTTGGTTCTGCTAGTCAGGTGTCCTGTAGCAGACCCCTACAGTAACATCACCCTCCCCTGTCTTCCCTTTAATTTTAACCCATACACTCTCAACCAGCTCATCATCCTTCCACAGGTGGAGCTCCACTGATTCTAGCTGGTCACTGATATAGAGGGCAATGCCTCCTCCTCTCCTTCCCTGCCTATCCTTCCTAAGAGCTTGTACCCATCTATCCCTACATTCCAGTCATGGGAATCAGCCCATCAAGTATAGCCACTATGTCATAGCATCCCAGCAGCACAGCGGCCCTTAATTCATCCTGTTCCTTGTCAAAGCTCCGTGCATTTGCATAGAGGCACTTCAGCTGGGCTGGCCCAGTCCTCCTCTTGTGCGAATGACTTCCCTTTCATTTCCTCAGGCAGTCCCGGTGCATCATCTCTGGTTTGCCTCAGGGCAGTAAGTTGAGGGCCCTCATTAGCTCTCCATTCCTCTGCTTCTGGAGAGCTCCCCCACTGTTAGTTAGCAGCCAGCAGGCGACTATTAACCCCTTCCCCTTCAAATCTAGTTTAAAGTCCTATCAATGAGCCCTGCCAATTCCTGCCCCAAGATCCTTTTTCCCCTCTGGGACAAGTACATCCCATTAGTTGTTTGCAGCTCTGGTGCCTTGTAAACCAAGCCATGATTGTAGAATCCAAACGCCTGTTGATGACACCAGGCCTGGTTGGAATCATGAACTGAGCTGTTGGCTCTTCCTAAATGTTCCCTTGTCCATCCCAGATGTTAGAGGGATAGAGAACACAACTTGAGCTCCTGATCCATTTAGCAGTTGCCCTAAGGTCCTGAAGTCTCTTTTAATTGATCGTGAGCCTCTCATTGTTGCATCCTCTCTACCCACTTAAAGGACCAGAAGTGGGCAGTAGTCTGAACAACTCTCAAGATTGGGAATTTTACTTACAACGTCCCTTACCTGGGCTCCAGGGAGACAGCAGACCTCTCTATGAAGTGGCTTCAGTCTGCACATTGGGCCCTCTGCTCCCTTCAGTAGGGAGTCTTCTATAACAATGATCCTTTGAGTTTTCTTTGCAGGATTGCTTACGACGGCTGGCCTGCGGCAATCTGTCTTTGATGCACTTTCTGGTCTTTTTGAGTCCTCATCCTTGCTTATGACCTATTCCTCCTGCAGAGCCTCATACCTATTCTGCAAGTGCACTGCAGGCAGTGTGCTTCTCAAAATAGCGTGCTTGTTCCGTTTGCATTTGTTCTGTCGGGTAGAGACTTGTTCCCATTGACCCTGTTCATGTGGGTTCCTACATGGAGGCTGAGAGACTTGCTGAAGTGAGGGTATCAGACTCCGTGCTCCACTAAGAGTTAACCCTAGTTCAGGTTTTGTAGAGATTAGATTACGAAAAAAATCAATTTCCCTTTCACAGTCTCTTACAGTTCTTAGTATTTCCACCTCTTCTTTAAGTTCATCCACCATGCTCATCAGATCAACACAGGTATTGTCCCTGCCATCCTCCATATCGAGTGCCAGGCTCTAGCACTCACTGCAAACAGCTACCTGAACACCTGCATACTTGTGTGTGGGCTCTCTTTGGGTGCCCGTTGTTTTTCTGCCAAGTAGTAGCCATGTCTTTGAGCAGTCGCCCTGTCCTCTGCACCTTTCCCCCAGAGCCCCGTCAGCGCGAAGGCCTCCTCTCCTCGCGGCCACGCGCGGGGTTCTGTTCGGTTCTCGCGCGGTTTCCGCGGCAACCCCTCCCCCTGCTACGCCACTGCGCTCAGGCAGGTAGGCGACCCGAGGCCGCAGCCCCTCCTCCTCTCTTCAGGAGCTCCCGAGCTGAGAGCCTCTTTTCGACTGCAAAGAGGCGAAAGGAAAGCCAAAACTAGCGCCCAGAGCTGAGCCGGTCGCCGCTGCCTCCTCTCCTCGCAGCCACGCGCCGGGTTCTCAACCAGTTATCAGGTATGGTTTTCATTTGTTGTGGGTTTCTTTAAACGGAGATGGCTGTATGAGGATCATGTACACATGACCCTTTAATAAGCAAATGAACAGCCTGTGCGTGCATATGCATTTGTACAAAAGGAAAAGGAGAGGCTTCCACCATTTTTAGTTGTTAGTAAGATGTAGTTAAAACAGTTGCATGTCTTGAGTAATTGTTGAAATTCGGGAGCAGTATAACTTGCTGTTTTCCCCCAGAAACCCTGTGTCACCACCCGCTCAAATCCATGTTCCTAAACATCCAAGAATTATTAATTCTTGGGGGTGTTCACTTTGTATATAGCAAAGCACAACTTATACATAACATTGCTAGAGTGTGTTAACCAAGCCACAGGACCAGACCCACAGCTCAAATAAGCTGGCACACAGAATACCCTGTAATATACCAGTTAAGAATCTGATTAAAATAATGTGGACATCATTCCCTGAAATATTAGTGCCACTGGCCTAGGAAAATTATATGGTCATGGGACATTTTATGTATTTACAGAACTGCAAACAGATAATCACAAAACCTGGTGAAAACATTACAACTGTTAAACACTACTTTAGAGTCTATTCCCAGCTGCAGCACATCAGCATGCATGTCTCATTCACAGAAGAGATGCTAGGCTGCTAAAGAGAAGACCAAGACCTTCATCACCCAGGACTCTCACTGGAGAGAGATTCCAAGGCAGTAATTTTCATGGACTCCCAAATCTAACCTTTCACTGCAGATATGTAACAACAGACAGTAGCTAATTCAAATTATGCACTTTCACCAACTTTAATTTACAGTGTGGTAAACCATATTTAAGGTCACATTTAAGTCTGTAGCAAAGCCTAAGAAAACAGAAACAGCTTCTACCCTGAGCCTTTCAGCTGCTTAGGACAGGCTATAGGGTTCACAGACAAACTGTCTCATTACAGACTAAAACATTTCTTTCCTGGAAATGGAATCTATGATCCAGGTCAAGATCACGTTTAAGAGAGAAGAAAGAATGAGCTGTTGCTACAACCTATAGGACTCTGAGCTCCAGAAAAGATCAACAGCTTGCTCTCATTATGCCATTATAGAAAGAAGCTAATGGCATTGCCACTGAAGATGATCAAACTTTCCATCTTTCTTACAAAAGTGTGACTTCAAGTTGTTCATTTTCACAGCAAGCTGTGGTTTGTGTTTGTGTACAACAACCAGGTTTGTAAGCACATGTGTATATAGCTCTCAACAGGCTTGCAGAATGGCCCCAAAAGAAGCAAGTTAGTACAAGTTCAGCATTCATAAGGCAAGGCCCAACATCTACTACTTTTCTCTCCAATTCTGTTGTTTAAGCTTTAGATGTGGTATGAATACAAGCCCAGAGCTCCCTTTGGGTTATGAAAAGGCAGGTGCTCCGTCGTGCAGACTACTCTGCACTAGGTAGCACATATTGCAGTGGCACAATGCTTTTAAACTTCTACAGAAGAAATTATTACAGTGCTCACTAAGGTCACACTGTAGGGGTTTGCCATACAATCTGCCCCTTTCCTTTTCATGACCGCCCTACTTGTGTTAAAACATTGCCTTTCATTATTTTATTGTCTCTAATTGCACGTAATAGCTACACTCAAACTGTTCTTTCCTGTTCCCATCACAGTTATAGATTTTATTCCTTTCTTACATTAAGGAGTTAATGTCTTAAAGTGATATGATATAATAACAGCTGCTGAAATCCCAAAGCAAGAGTCAGAGGTAATCAGTCCAGCAGTACCATGCATCAGGAAAAGCTGACAAGTAGCAGTGAGACTGCAGCAGATTGCTCATTTAGAACAGACCAGCACAGGAACAGCAGACTTCTCTCGGAATTGTGACAATTCTATGGTCACCACCTGGTTTACATTTTGAAGAAAGTATTTTTGGCTTGCTTGGTTGGGTTTGGTGTTTTTTTTAAACGACAAAGCTAGAGCTGGTATAAAAACTAAAGCACAATTAGGTGCAATAAACACAGTTGTACCACATCAGATCACAGCACTGTGAGCTTTGTAATCTTGCTCCATTAGCAGCCAACAACAAAGGTGCAATACATACTCCAGTGCTGCTGAGTCTCTAGCATCTTCCATGTATCAGACCAAACTAGAGGCAGCCTTTTTTGCTAATAACTTGGCAGAAGCTTTTTTTCCTTTTAACTTGGTGTTTAAAATTTTCTACAATATCTGCAAGGCTCTGTGGTACTGAATTCCACAGCTTAACAATGCCGCAACTTAACTGCTGTGTCCTTTCACCAACCACAACTCCTGCTCCTTCCATCCCCTCTCCAGCCTTTTTAACAGGTAGACAGTGAACAACTGTTCTCAAATCACTCTCCCAATGCCACTAACAATTTTATCAAACTTTACTGTATTCCTTCTTTCCCTCAAGCACTATCTTCTAGTAGGAGTCCCAGGCTAAACAGTTCTTCCTAATATGGAGAGAAGTACCCTGAAGTCTTCTCACTCTAAAAGGGTATCATAGGGAGAGATGGGGTAACTGAGCACACAGAACCAAAGACTCTCACCCAAGAGAAAGCTATAGAAGGGCATGTTTCCTGTCTTAGTCTCTATTTCTGTTCTAATTTTTCATACTTTCTTTGCTTTACTGAATGCACCGAGTTGACATTTTCCAAGAATCATAACAGCTCTGCAGTCATCCTTCTGTAGTATTAACCAGTACAGAGCCCGTCACTGGAAATGTAACTCAGCAATGCTCTCTCTCCGAGTAATCACTGTGCATGTTATCAGCACCGACCTCCACATGTCATTTTAGCTGCCTGCTAATATCAAATCATTTTCAAACAACAAAAAATAAACAGTTTAAACAGAGAAATAAAGACTTGAAATATACATAATTTTGAGTTTAAAATCTATGTAAACTTAATTCTGCTCCAGAGCGTTTTCACCCAGCTTTCATTTTCACTAATTGAGTAGAGTGTTCAGCCCTGGGGCTCCCGACATAAAGGACATGGACCTGCTTGAGCAGAGCAGAGGAAGCAACAAAGGTGATCAGAGGGCTGAAGCACTTCCCCAATGAAGAGAAGCTGAGAGTGCTGCCTCAGCCTCTCTTCAACCTGCAGAAGAGATGACTCCAGGGAGACCTTATGATAGCCTTCCAGTACCTAAAGGAGGGCTACAAGAAAGATAGAGAGGGACTTTTCACAAGAGTATGTAACAACAGGACAAGAGATAAAGGCTTTAAACTGAAAGAAGGTAGATTTAGATTATGTGTAAGGAAGAAGAGTGAGTATGAGGCACTGGAACAGGCTCCCAGTAAGCTGTGGATGCCCCCTTCCTGGAAGTGGTCACGGCAAGATTTAACAGGGTTTTGAGCAACATGGTCTAGTGGAAATTCACCCTGCCCATGGATGATGGGTTGGAACCAGGTATCTTTATGGTCCTTCCCAGCCCAAACCATTCCATGACCCAAAGAGGCTGTTTCAAAGTCACCCTCCAGGTGGAAACAGCAAAGCACTTATTAAAGCAGCGTACGGCTGTGCTCTTACTCAAATGTTAATTATTGCATCAAAGCAAATCACATTTGGCAATCTTTCCAGGACAAAAAGCACCTCAGTCACCAGTAACAAAACCCCATGCATGGCTGTAGCAGGTAGCCAAATCTGTAAGAAATTTCAACTAACCTTGAGATCACAAGTGGTGTTAAGCAGCAAATTGGAAGGTTTGAGGTCACGGTGAAGCACATTGGCTGAGTGGATATATTTTAAGCCTCTCAGAATCTGGTAAAGGAAATAACAAATGTGGTCGTTGCTGAGGTGTTGAGTCTTTAAGAGCTTGTAAAGATCCGTCTCCATAAGATCTTGCACAATGTATCTGTAAAGCATCAGATGTAAGGCAGCAAAGCAAACGTGGTGTCACATATCAATGAACAGTACCCAATGAAGCCTCTGTAACAGCTTTTCTCTCTCACTTGCTGTTTTATGACAATTAGGAAACTATGTAGTTTCTTCACGCTTTACAAGTTCTGAATCAAATCAATCCTGTTACATGATGCAGCCCTTTACAGAATTAAGGGCCACCAGCATGTGGTCCTCTCAAATTAATCATCATAAACCACTATTTCTCTATGTTAGGACCTGATTTTTACTGGAATCTTACTATGATCAGATTCCTATCTTGCTTGCCAAGAAATGAAAACTGCCTTTGTTTTAATGAGTAACAAGACTGCGATACTTGCTTCCTGTTGCACAAAAGCATGAAGGTAAAAGATCTGATCATTTGATGAGTCTTCTCTGCCACCTCTCCACTTGAAATATTCAGCTACTACTATATAATAGATTCATTATGCTACATCGAACACATTTTTTTGCTCACCAAAACTGAATTCAAATATTTTCAGTCAGACGATTGGTTTGGGTTGGGTTTTTTTTTGTTTGTTTTTTTTTTTTTAAGACTGGAATGAACCTAAAAGAAAATGGATGGGTTTTTTGGGGGGTTCTGCTTTGCCAGGAATGAGTTAAGAAAAATTTTCTTGTCCCTTAATTCAATTTGGCTGCAAACCCCTTGGGATGTAGTTCCATGATCACTTCTCACCGAAATGGGATTTTGTGCACTACCATTGCCATTCCTGGTGGGCCTTCCCATCCTCTCCTCTGGGCATTCACATTGGATCACACAGCTGGGACATCTTTCTACAGGCAGCATGCACTGCAGAACTAGGGCAGGGGACTACGTTTTGCTTTATTTTATTACTTTTGTTTCCCCAAGTTGCATCCATTAAGAACATTTTAGACAATCATAGCAGAGTCTGGCCATTTAATTTTCTCCCCAAAGCAACCAGTTCTAAGTGAATACAGTTTTAAGATTAAGTGACTAAACAAAATCATCTCTCAGTGTTGAGTTCTGCCTTGGAAGACAGAAATTAATATCTTTTTCTTTTCCTGAAAAAGAACAAGCATAACTGGCATGCATCTGCGTATCAAATCCATCTATGTATCCATAAAAATGAACACACACTACGAACTTCCCTTTCAATTTGCAAGAGAAACTAACTTTTATTAAAATTCAGTCAGCAGAAGGACGAAAAGGAAGAAATAATCAAAACTGAGCAGGAGAAAACCATCACTAAGTACACAGAATAACTTGAGACTTCGAAAGGATACACATCTTTCATTTGTTCAATAGTTGGAGCTCTGATAATATCATTTATTCCAATAATATTCTCATGCCTGAAGCGCAGTAGGATCTTAATCTCTCTCAGAGTTCTCTGGCAGTACGTCTGATGCTCAAAGGGACTGATTTTCTTTATAGCAACTCGAACCTTGTTGACGTTGTCATAGGCAGAACTAGAAGAGAATCAATGACATAAGTTATAAGGAATTATAAGGATTATAATTATAAGGATTTAAATCAGTTCTGGAAGCAAGAACACAAATGCAGCNTTTTTTTTTTTTTTTTTTTTTTTAACTTAATAAAGAAACAAAAGTGGTAAGTGGTAAGACAAAATGCTGTGGTTCTATCACCAGCCTGTTTGGGTATCTACAAGTCGTTAGCTTGCCCAACTAACTTGACAGTCTGCTGATTCTTCGGTACCTCAACAAGGAAGTGTTCACCCTCTTGATCAGTCTGTGGAACAACTAAATTTGAGGCTTTTTCTGTATGTTGTAATCAAGAAGAGGTTTGAAGGAAAAAGTTCACCTTGAGTTAACTCTTTCACCTAGGGGTGCAGAAAGCCTTTGAAATCATCTTTCAACCAGCAGAATTCCACATCTCATGATTAAGTCCTGCAAGTAATTCCAACTGTCACAAACTTTTACTCCTCCATCAAGCTACACTGTCAGCACTGTCTCCACAAAGAACATACATGGAAGAATAAAAGGGATGGGTGGTTTGTGAACAGCTCTTTCCAAATTCAGTTCTAAAGATGACGGAGCTGGAGAAGGAATGCATCCAACCACACACATGAAGCAAAAGCAAGCAGCAGCCCAAGGAGGTAACAGGGTGACTGTGACCCATATTGCTTCCACTAATGTCACGTCAGGAGCTCAGGATGGCTTTCCTAACTGTACCAACAAAGATATCTCAGCATTTCTGCCCCAAAAGCCCATGCATTTATGAAGAATGTCATGTTTTGAGCCTAATAAGAAGGCCCAGCAAGACATGCATAGTTTTCTAAAATTTTTAGTATTAATATTTATAAAAATTTTAGGATGTTTTCTATGGGCTGGCCTATATGAGTCACAAAGCATCTCATTATAATAATTTTTCTTTCTATTGAAAGTATATGGCCATTTTAATTAGTTAGAATTTAGATGTCTGTATATGAGTCTTGCTCCTATCAAATTTCTTATACCTCACTATTGCATTGTTTGGAAATGAAAAAATAATCATGCCCACATTTAAGTGTTTCTGTTAGCCTCAGCTATTTCATACAAAAAATAGAAACATACTGGAAAGCCAAACAGGTTTTCTGTAACAAAGTCCCAGAACATTCCTTGAACCTCTCTCACCTGTCCTTACTCTACTGGATACCTGGACATCTCAGGAATCAAGTAAAGCAGAATGAAATATGAAAATCCAATTAGAAAAGGAGACCTAAAAGGAATCTGAATGCCTGGTCACCTCAAGCTGCTTCTACCACCGCTAAGCAGATTTATAGTTCTGCTTAGATAGCAGATAGCTTTCACTTTCATTATTAAAAATGCCATAGAATTCAAGCTGCCAGCATGATCTCCACACAGCTCATGCCTATGTAGTGCCATCTTTGCATGATTTTTCCACTTTGACCTGTCTGCCTCTCCAACTCCAGTCTATGGCCACAGACAGACTGCTGAATTTATTTGCCTTTGGAAACACTGAACTCAAATGCTCCAGAGTGCTTTGAAATTCCACATGCTAAGCAAGTACTCATTACAGCTGCTGCTATTACATATGTATAGATAACACATTAGCAGTTCAGAAGCCCCAAAATAGATAATAACCAAGTGCCATAAGTGGAAGTTAGCATAGCCTTCAAGAGCATTTGTCTGCAATAATTTTCTTAGTTAATCAGTTAATCACCTGCAGTGCTTACAATATACCAGTAAGGCAAGTCACAAGGAGAAAACAAAACCAGAAATAATTCCAAAACAAGAACAGCCTGTATTTGGGAAAGAAATTAAAGAATCCTATGGATCACTTTACCATTACAAAGAAACCTTCTTTTTATTGACTTCAGCGGTTTGTTGTGTTGGTTTTTTTTAAATCCCACAATGCAGAATCTTCCTTTCTTTCAAAGCCCTGGACAGCAGCAAGTACGCAGAGCAGAAAAAGGCAAAATGCTAATATTTACCAATTGACGCTGCTTCAATAAAAGCTCCTAATCTCTTACAATACTTGCTAAATCTCTAAGTTATCGCTTCTCAAGCAAAGGTTGGTTTACTGATGAAAAAACATGCATCTTTCCTTGTACAGATTCAATGAACCTGAGTCCACCAGTTAAACAGACCAAGGGCTCCTCTCTTTTAGCAGTTTCCCTTACAGTTCTTGAAGGAGTCTCTTAGCAAAAGGTCTCTCCTGTTATTTTAAAAAGGATGGGCAATTTTGCTTTCAGATGGTTCAGCTGTAAACACATGATTCAGTGTGGAAAAAAGCTGACTATTTGCATCAAAGATGCAATCAGTTTCCTCTCCAATGTACATTCTGCATACAGTCATTTTTCTGTTTGTATCAGAAGATCTCACCACGCTGATGCAGCTAAGCATGCACTGCTCTCACCACTGCAAAGCCTCAGCTAAGGAGAGCAAAACCAAAATACCACCTAGCAGAAACACGAAAAGGAACACTGGATTTATTTCTATGGTCACATATTCTGAAATAGAAGCTTTTCTGTGCCTTGGATAGATGCATGAAAGACTGCCTCAATTCCTGTGAGCAAGAAGCTAATCATACAAGCAGCCATATACACTTGTTTACTAATAATATTTTGAATATGCACAATACAGGTACACAGGGGATTCTGTGTTACAAAGTTAACACCATTTCACATTCTGAGAGTCACAGCTCTCAAACCAAATAGTTTTGAGGAAAACTCTGCAACCCTTTAAAAATGGAGTGCTTTTTCAACTGAACATGTGCTACAGGCAGCTTTAGAAGCTGTATGTTAGACTGTAATTCAGTAGAACTGAAGAGTCACATGTGCTCTCACACACCTATGCCGCACTCAAGACACCTCCTTAGCCTATGGAACCACACAGCAGTATCCGTTTCACTACCTAGGAAACACAGCAAGCTAATACATTCTGGTGCTTTGTAGGTCAGACTGAACCATTTCCCAGAGCTTTCCCTGTCCTTCACAATTTCCATCCAAATTACATCTATCATCAACAACTAATTCACCCACTACCCTTCAGAACTCTGCTGAAGAAATAGGCTGCTTGGAGACAGTGTCTATTGTAGTGCTTGCAAAAGAAACAACTATAAGAAGTGCAAATCCAAACCCTGGATGCACTAACTGACTGCAGTTAGCATAGAAGCTTATCACTTGATGCAGGATTCATCTTGTTTAGCCTTAGCCAGAATTAGAGATCTAATTTTACAACTAATAATCACCTCTGCTGCCCCTACAGTCCACTCAGGAACCACCCCACCGACACATCCCATCCACCACATAGCACATCCCACGTTTGGATTTTTTGCATTTTGGAAGAGCTGTGCCAGTGTGCAAATCTAACTTAACTGTCCAGGCTGCCAGTTTCCACTGCTCTCCCAACAGCTGTTTGCTGTCACTGAAGCAGTGAACTTAGGGCTCCTTCTAAAGGAAAAAACCTTCCATTACCTACTTTTTTTTTTTTTTTTTTAATTCCAGAGAAGGCAAAAAATATGTAAAGTGGGAATAACAGTTCACATACTAACTTTTACAGTGCTGATTTATAGATTTTAGTTTTTAATCACTATTCACATGCACCAATCACTGCACAGAGAACCTCAGAAGTCTGTGTGTTACTCACATTATGATTAATCTAGTTACTGACACTTGAAATATTCAGAAGTAAGGATTTATTTCCATCCCAGTGATGTGCAGCTTCACAAGCTGATGCAAGCATTCAGCTGTGAGTGCTATTTATCTGTAATGTGATAAATTTAAATATAGATTTTGCAATTGCCCAACTCTGCTATACACAACATCATTCCTATTTCAAGCTGTGGTTACCATCCTGTGACAACCTGCAACAGCACCATTATTTAGATACTCTTAAGAGACCACATGAAAATCAATACGAGTCCTAGCAGCAGAGTTTATTATTCCTAAAAGTAAGTATCTCGTAAACACAGAACAAAGTTTTGACTAAGTAAAACAACTTGTACAGCTGTACAAAATAAACAAATGAGCATTTATAACCTGAGATGTTGCACCACAGTTTTTAAAGGCTCCAGCATCATCTTCCTTTCCAAAAGAAGCCTAGGGTGGGGCTGCTTCCAAATGAAATGACCAGGAAGTGTTCAGCAGTGTCTGAGAAGCCTACCAACTGCCCAGATGAACCTCTGACATGTAGCCCCTCTCCCATTAATTCCTTCTCAAGGAATGAAAGCTTTTCACTAGACACACTGGGCCAAGTGCCAAAGCTTAGCTCCTTCTGCCCACAATGGCTGCTGCGTGTTCTTCTATCCACTCCTATTCTTCACGTTTCTTTTTGGAGCAGAACAAGAACAAGTGAGAGCATGCCGCAGCTGCCGGGAGGAAAGGAGTCACTCCTGGCAATTGCTGGATCCCACAGAAGGCTGTTTTCTTCATAGAACCACTGTAAAACAACTGCCTTCTCTGGCAGCATCCCCATCCTCAGTACACTCCCCTGCCACCTTGTCTGAAGGCTTACCCCTTCTTGGGACATTCTTCCAACACTTCCAGGATCACTTGCCCCATGGTTGTTTTACAGGCTGCTCTCAGTATTTGCATGCATACACATAAAAATACACAATGCCACCGGCAAGCATCCTAATTACAACTCTAAATAAAAAGCTCATTTGAAGTTTAAGAGGGATGTTTTATCAGTAGCTTTGTGTTGCTGTGGAAACAAGATTCCAAGGGCATACCCAGGGCCAAGCGTCATTCTGAAATATTGAATAATTCTGCTTGCAACCAGGAGAGGAAAGGCAAAAATAATTCCCAACAAACAAGCTGATCTGTGAAGATCTTCAATCTTTTCACTCGGACTACATTTAGTTCAATCACAGACATTTCTGTAACATGCTGACATTTATCAAGTTACGATGCAAATAGCTTAAATTTAAGACTGCTGCAAGTAAAACAACACAGTATTTTGATATAGTAATAACAAGCAGTACAGTAACAGATTGTTCACTATAATCTTTAGGGATGGGGGAAGGTGGCATTATGGGTGCCGATTTGTGAAGAGGATTGTTTGTTTTATCAATCTTAGTTGTTTAAAAAAAAAAGAGATTACTTCTCTCAGTCCCTTCTTTTGTGCAGTTTTCTTTCTATACCTTCAGCTGTAAAGCTGTGACTTCGAAACACCATATAAGCCTACTTTATGCCACTTCAGTTCAACTGTCTTCAGAAAATAGACAACTCTTACATTTTAGTGTTCTGCTTCTTTCCTTCCCACTTAACCTCCTCATTTCATAGGTTTACAGGTTTTCTGCTGCCAAGATTTCCTTTGATAGCAACTCTGCCAAATTTAACATTCAGGCAAACTTCACTGTTATCTTTAAAGGCTCCACGCGAAATAAACACCTCACAGCACCCATTGCCTTTGATAAGCCACCATGACTGTAAATATCACTTTCTTCTCTACATATAAACTTAATGACAGTTCCTGTGGGAATCAATTTAAAATTTAACTTGAAGAGCTTGACAATATCTGAAACAGCCTAAGGGCTCAGGGAATTAAAAGGAGTAGTTGAGGTTCACTCTCCCCTGTGCCAAACAGCCCTACCTCTTCCTCACTTTTTGGGTTGCAGTGGTGACTTTGTGCCAGTTCAGAGAATTGCAGAAGCCCAAGTCAAAGAGGGTTACGAACAGGAGCAGTAAGGAAGTCTTCACCTGTGCATTCCTATTCCCTTCCTGCGTCAGCACTGGCATTCACAGAGGTTTGTGTCAGTCACATTAACACCTTTAGATTTTACTTTTTATGAAGCAACTTGTCAGCTAAAATCAGTTTTCTCGCACCGCTAACTACAGAGCAGTGTAAGTACCAGCTGAGGAACAGCACAACCAAGGCATGGAAGGAAAGGCTGCCCCTTTAGCAGCAGCACAGCCTGAGATCAGCTCAAGTCAGTCATGGAAACCACAGTTTGTCTAGGCCCAGTCATCATGAGAGTTAAACCTCCACACGAGCTGATGCAGTGCTGACTTCCTCCTCCTGCGCTTAGAGCTTCTCAAGAAGAGAAGATGTAACAAGCTTCTCAAGAAAAAAAGAGGCAACAAAAAGGCACCAAGACGGCAACCGCAGGTCAGTTACATACCCACTGTTATTCCAGAGCCTGGAAAACAACTACCACCACCCTCTGGCAGCAAAGCAGAGACTAGGAATGTGTGCAGCAAACATTTCCCCTTTCCTAGAGAGAAGGGGGAGCACTGCCAGAGCTGTAACGGGTAACAGTATTAACAAACCTGGCAGCATGCTTTACTCCCTTGTCTAGCAAGGTTCTCATTTGACTTAAACCCTAAAATCAGCTCTAGATAAAGGAAATACACAAGATCCAAACTACTACTGCATTCTCCATTAGCATATTTGATTCCACACAAAACAGATCTTGAGAAGAGTCAGTTCACAGTAGTTCATTCCAGCAGAAAATGAATAAAATCATAAACAGATTCACTCCTGCACACACAGAAGTAGGGGTCTTCCTAAACCTGCAGAAACATCAGTGCAAAGTGAAAGTTAGCACAAAGCACCAGAGAAAGCAAGCTCATTGTTGCTGCCCACTCCGACATAGTGCAGTATTCCGCTTGCAAAACAAAACAAAAACCCCAAACCACCAGCACAAGTGTGCATCTCACCACTATCAGAAGTTACTTCCCTCCAGCACTTGCAAGGCATTTTTTTGCATGTTCTTTCCCTCTTTTTAAAAAGACAGGCCAACTGTGAACCTTCGACACAGTAACAGCTTTGCGTTCTGTTCAGACCTGGTATCAGCATCAAGACATGTTGACTACTGTAACTTAAAAGGAAAAGATCTCACAATTACGGGATATTCAGAAAAACACAATTTAAAAAGTCAGCCTGACTGTCATTTGAGGTAATTGGCACCAGCCAAAACCCAATAAAATTGAGCAAAATGCCAGAAGAAGCAATTTGAGGAGTATTGATTTGTGGAAGGAGCTCAGATGACTTCCAAGTTTTACTCAGGACACATCAGCAATAATAGGTGGAGCAAACAGCCTTCCTTCCAAGCAAGCAAGAAGATAATGCAGTAACAGTTGCTAATTTTACCAAAAAACTGCAAAATGAGGTAACTGCATATTATAAACTGTAAACCTAATTGCAAGTTGCTGGTACTTACTCGCTACACAGACCAATTGCTTTCTACCACGTAACAAAAAGTCTCATTTGCATTCTAACCACTACAAAGTATTTCTTTATTTCACAGAAGTTCTCTTAAAATACAAAAGAAGTTGCAAGACAAAAGATTTTCCCCTTAATAGAATTTAGGATGTTGTGATTTTAGCTAATGCTAAACAAGATCGTAAAAACCTGTGCACAATTCCACTAAAAACTGGACCATCATAAGGACTCTGCCCACGTCTCACAGAACAATGTTTCTGTCCCAGCCTCTCTGCAAGCCCTGTGTATAAATACACACACCCCCCTCTCCGTATTTCACCCACTATGGACCAGCTGGGTAACCACCTTTTGGTAGCCCTTCCTTCAGCCAGCTTGCAGGCAGCCAGGGCAGCAGCAGCTCCTCTGGTGGAAGCTGGGTGCTGACCCTTCTGCACTAGGTCTCACTCAGCAGAAAGGAGTGTGGACAGCAATGGTCTCTGAAACAGCAACCAACCTACTGCACTCTGATGGAGTAGGAGAAGCCTTGTCTTGCCGACACACCTACCAATATCCCACCAAATAACTCCATCTGAATTGATGCCATTTGTTATCAGCTTTGACCAGCTAAAGCAATAGTAAAGTAATGCATATTGAGTTTTAATGTGCCTTACAATCGGATGAGCTTCAGAATAGCTTCTTTTTTATGGCCAAAAGTTGTAAGAAAACAAAGGAAAATAAACTCCATTCTGAAAAGGAGATTCATTCAGAAACAAACAAATGTCCTTAATAACTGACCTATCAATTAACAGAACCTAGGTGTTACACAGATACACCCAACTGAAACAAACCTACACCTTGCTGCATTTCACATACAATTTAATTTGCCTTACGTCACAGTAAAAGTCCTACTCTAAACTATGTTTATAGTTCCATATACTTCATTTAAGTGATCTGGAAATCACCCCCAAATATAATTGAAATCACTTCATAAAATGTTGTGGAGCTTAGTTGTTTTTTTTTTTTTTAAATATTATTTGAGAAGTTCCTAAAATACCTCACTTTAAGTGTTCTGGATTATCAGAACAACATCCAATTTCCTCCATTATCAGTGCCTGCTCACAGGGATGAAGGCCAGCCAGGGACTGAGCTGCATTACTAAGTCAGCAGGTCAAGGAAAGGATTCCTGTTGTGAAGCCACATCTACAATACCACATCCAGTTTCTCCTCTCTCCCAGCACATCAGCAAGTCCAGCAGAAAACCATTAGGATGCAGAGAGGGATGAAGNGAAGTATGGGAAGCATCTAATTTCTCATTTAAGTTACATATAAAGGAGGGTTAGAGAAAATTGATCCAGACTCCTCAGGAGTGAAAACTACAATGGACAAGAGGCAACAGTTAAAAGTTGCAGCAAGGAAAACCCTTGCATTAGGGGCGAAAGTTCCACTGGGCAATTGGTTTAACTCTAGAAGTGGAAGCTGCCCAGAGATGCTGAATCTCCATCCATGAAGTTTTTGGAAATACTGAGTAGACAGGTTGAATGATGTGATCTGCTCTTTACATCAACCCTGCTTTGAATAGGAGGTTGGACTACATGACCTCAGGAAGTCCCTTTCAACCTATATTAAGCTGTGAAATATTCCACAGCAAGTCATCACAAAATATATTTAAATATCCAACCGATCAGTTAATTCATCTCCAGATCACAGCTGAAAGCTATGACAAACGTTAAAAAAACAACATAAAAAGTACTTTAAAAAATTACTATGCTGGAGAAGTATCAGTTTGCAATTCAAGTTGAGCTGTACACCTACTCAGTTTACCAACTGAGTCATGAAGATGATCAGAGGGCTGAAGCACCTCTACTATAAAGACAAGCTGAGAGTTGGGGTTGTTCAGCCTGAGGAAGGCTCCAGGGAGACCTTCCAGTATTAACTCTTCTGTGGGCTGTAGATTCCCACTCCAAAACAAGGAGCTCACTGAACAGAGCCTGATGTCCTACAAACACACATTCCTGGTCTCAAGAGCACCAATAAATCCATCTGTGAAACTGGGGCATCTATGTCTCTCTGAGGGAGTTTGACTTCTCATGTGACCATCCGATGCAGACTTTTCCTCAGTGGAGCACCATATAGAACCTCTTCACTCTTGCAAATTGTCTATTTTTAAGAAACTTGTAGAAACTTTCCATCTTTAAGACTTTTATCATTGTCAAATCTGATGGCAGGCAGGCAAAAGCAGTGAAGGGCCAAAACTGAAGACAGTACTGTAGATGTGGCCTCACCAGAGCCCAGTGCGAGGCCACAATTATTTCCCTACTTCCACCGGCCACACTACTGCTGATTCAGGCCAGGATGACATTGGTCTTTTTGGACACCTGGGCACATTGTTTGCTCATGTTCAGACAGCTGTCAAGCAACACCTCCAGATCCTTCTCTATCAGGCAACTTTCTAGCCACTCTGCCTCCAGCCTCAAGTGTTGCATGGGGTTGATGTGACAAGTGCAGGACTTGGCACTTGGCTTTGGTGAACCTCACACAACTGACCTCAGATCAGACCTTGGCCCATCCATGCAGCCTGTCCACATCTCTCCGCAGAACCTTCCTACCCTCAAGCAGATCAACACTCCCACCCAATTTAGTGTCATCTGCAAACTTCCCAACAGTGTGCTCAAAGCCCCCATTCCACATCATGAAGATATTGAGAAGTACTGGCCCCAGCACTAAAACCTGGGGATTGCCACTGGTGACCAGCCACCATCTGGGCTTAAGTCCATGCCTCACTGCTCTTTGAGCCCAGCCAGTCAGTTCCTAACCCAGTGAATTGTCCACTCACCCAAGACATGAGCAGACAGTATCTCCAGGAGAATGCTGTGGGAAACAGTGTCAAAGGCTTTACTAAGGTCCAGATAAGCAACATCCACAGTTTTTCCTTCATCCACTAAGTGGGTCACTTTGTCATAGAAGGCGATCAGATCTGTTAAGCAGGACCTGCCCTTCATGAATCCATGATGATTGGGTCTGATCATCTGGTTGCCTAGCACGTGCTGCATAATGGCACTCAAGATGATCTGCCCCATGGCCTTCCCCAGAAAGGAGGTCAGACTGACCGGTCTGTAGCTTCCTGCTCTTCTTGTAGATGGGCATTACATTTGTCAAGCTTCAGTCAGCTGAGACCTCCCCACTCAGCCAGAACAGCTGGTACATGATGGGAAGTGACTTTGCAGGCACTTTCAGCAGCTCTCTCAGCATCCTCAGGTGTTTGCTGTCCAGCCCCAAAGACTCATATGTATAAGTGGTGCAGCAGGGCACTAACCTGTTACCTCTCATCTTCCATAAGTGCTTAAGACAGCTCTGATAGGAATTGAGAGTCCCAAAGTCCCAACCACCTGCTGCATCACCAGGCACAGCAGGAAAAGCAGCTCCTTTCATGTTCCCAGGTCAGGTTAAGCAAGTGCTAGAAGTCTGATTGAAATGGAAGGGAAATGCTTACTGAGGCCTTCTCCCCAGAGGGAAGAAGCCAGTAACTACCCACCAATTACATTCCCCAATTCTCTACTCTGATCCTTGCATTAAGGACTACTTATTAGAGTTGGCTGACTTGTATCAGCTCCCTGTTCCTCTCATCACACACACCAGAATATGTTAATTCCCAGGTATTGACACCCATGTGCTCCCTAAAATTTAGCACACATAATCAGGGACACGAATCTCCACACTTGTGCTACCACTAAAGGGTGTTCTCTTCAGATCAATGTATCAGTTAAAAGAAAAAAACCTGCAGGCTGTTTCTGACCCTTGCCACTGAGTCAGTCCTCACCAGATCATCAATGTGACCCTCACAGAGGGATGCAAAGGCTACCCTTTTGTGTAAGGATGGACAGCCTTGAAAGAAAATGCTACACAACCATCAACTCCATCAGACTTTTTATTTTCATCTTTCAATATAAATATCTATGCCTTGCAGATCAATTCTATTTCTGACAGTTTTGTTTAAAGCCTCTTTATGAGCATGCTTCTCACACTTAATTTTAAGTAATCCATCCTGTAAAAATAGGGTACTTCAGCAAGACAAAAGAAAGGAGCAGAACCCTGAAGAAACTACTGCCAAATGCTTTAAATAATCTTTTCACTGTTCCTTTAGCATTCATCTACTGACTATCTTAACCTCTAATACCACTCTTCTACAGCACATCAGTTACACAAAGATGCCTTTGTAACAAAACGGTCAAATTCAGGCCAAGAAATGCAAAATTTGAGCTTCAATACTGATTTCTTCCAAGTGTATTCATCTTTATTGTTTATATGAAGTTACTTTCAACAGTGATAATACTTCACATTCACATAAGCCTGATGACAAAATGAGGTTTTCAAAACCCAGAATATAAACATCCCTATCACATTCCCATTCACTGTTACTTTCCAAAACGTTTACTTGTTTTATACTTTCAACTTATCACCCTGACCAACTGGACAAAGAACAATTCATACTGGGAATTTAAAGCTCAACACTATCATGTTTTTACTGCTGTTTCTGTGTTTAAACTATGGCCCGCTAACAGGTTTCCAAAAGAAAAAAGGAGACAACCTCAAAAACCTCTTCCATTTTACAGTGCCTGAAAGGTACTTCTGAAGCTTTCAGACTTGGTCTAAAAGTAGGTCTCAGCTCATTCTGAGGTCGATAATCCCCTATCATAGGAAAAAAAAAAAAAAGAGGAAGGTCACATAAAGAACTTCACACCAACCCTCCCCTGAATCATCTCTTAAGTGAAAGAGAAGAGGAAGAAAAATACAATAAACACCACATTTGCATATATTTGGATAAAGCTAATTTAGAGTAACAAACCTAATTGTATGACTAAATAATTGTCCAAAGAACATCCTGCAGTTCTAGGAAGTGCTGAGGATTTTGGCTAAAACTTTGTACCGTGGTCATCCCCTAGTTTCACATGCAGAAATACTGAAAACAAAAAAATAGGTTAGAAAAGGATATTGACATGGATACCCACTTACTAACCACTTCACCCCAAGCAACAAAATTCCCAAGCTAGAGGCAAGCCTCTATCAAAGGGAGTACATTTTTGGCAGAGTTTAACTGGAGGACATTAAGATGGGGCTTTGCCTGACAAGGTGCTTTTTCTGCTTACAAAGCTGAGAAAGTGCAACCACAACACAGCAGTAAATCTACTGCTCTGCTAAGTCTATTTTTACTCAAAATCTGATTATGTTAAAAATGACTACACTAGGGAAAAGAGTTAAATGCCTGCCTTTAAGGGTTCTCAAATTCAGATGAAAGAACGTTCACATACAGTCTATTCAATGAATATCTTCCTCTATTTCCTGTCCTGTTATTTTGTGATCAGTATTTCCCAAACATTATTCTCTCTGCTGCAAAATCAAAATGGAAGACTGATTGTAACAGCTCTATGTTAAGAATACCTAATTTCCCCTTTATTAGTATAATTAAAAGGATTTTATTGTTTTCAGCTCCCTAATACAATAATCCAGAAACATAAGAATTACAGAAAAGAAGGAAAAGAGTGAAGGGTTTTAAGAATTAAGTGATTTGGTTTTGGTATAAGAAGCCTTATGGCACAACGCACTTGCAAATAACCAGCCCTAGCCTCTCCCAAGTCCTACACATTAGCTGTGGGCCTAAAAACCATCAGGGCCTGCTTTGCTTTCCTTCATTAAAGTCTACAAATTTAAATGGATTTTGCAGTTGCAGGAAACATCTCAATCTGCACATGCATAGCTTGCCCTCTACCCCACCCCCCACGGGAGCAGGTCTGCAGAGCCTCACTGCATTAGCAATCAAATCAAGATAAGAAACACATAGAATTAAACTGTATAACCTATACGTCTGTTGATTGATAAGCAATCTTATTTACCCATAGCAGCCTGGATGCTAGGCACTACAGTGCATTACAGTTGCTATGGCATTTAGCTACAAGTGCATCCAACACTTCCCTTATCAAGCATACAACGTACGAGACTTTGCTCCCTGTTATTTCACACCCAAGGTAAAATAACAATAACTAAGAGCACAACATACTCAATTTAGTATTTCACATTAATAATTTTAGAGGAGAAAACACAGGAGTATGTTTGAGCTGAACCAGACACTTGTTTTTTTTATTAGCAATTTTGCAAGGCATTCACAGCAGACACACAGTTTTGAAGTTAAAACTGTAAGTTTATATGGTTTTGGAGAGGAAATAGTTTCAGTACAGAACTTAGTAGCAAACCATTTAGAGGGGCAGAGAGTGGCCCGGTTTCCCCTCTGTGTGCTCACTAGCGTAGTGAGGCCAAAAATGGGCATCAACTGCCATCAGGCTGCTGCTTGTAATCTCTGATCTGCAGTGAAATATTTTAGCTTTAACACGCTGTTAAACACATTTTTAATATCCTAGTGACATGAAACAGCCCATACCCAGCACACACCTTCCAAGCACCATTCCCCACTACCTTCCTAAATGGGCCAGCAACTGTAAACCTGTGCAGTCAGTACTGAGATTATCTGCACGGCTTTACTTGCCCTTGCTCAGGTGATAAAGAACACCAGAATAACATACAGCCTGTACCATAAGCTACATTAACGAATTCTGGCCTGATATATTGCTGCGATTTCTAACGCTCACACAGTAGCAAAGATATTTCTACACTGTAAACAGGATTCCTGATTTACATGTGGAAGGTTATTCCCACAGAAAAAAACAAAACAAACAAAACAAAAAAACCCCAAACAAACAAAAAAAAAACACACACACAAAAAAAAAACCAACAACAAAACACCAACCCAACCCAACAAAAAAACTGAAGGCCGCAACTCAAAACTTTGTAAGGGAGGCTCATCTGCCAGCTGAGTTCAGGCCTGCAATACAGGCTGAGAAGCTGAAATACACCCTGAAATACAAGATGACTTCATCTTAACAGGCCAGCACAATTCAATGCTACATGCACAAATATCTGTAACACACAGCTGAAGGCTGTGAGGAGCCTTCGCCGAGAAACTCACCACTACACCTCAGATGAAGCATCAGAGAGAAAAATGAACAGTCACAGCCTGTAAACCTCATTTAGTACCCCTGGTCAAAAAACATGCTGAAGAAATGGAAGAAGTGTTGGGAGAAAGTTGACAAAACAGTAACAGCAACAACAAGTTTTTCTGCTGTATCCCATAAATTATTTCAGAAATCTTTTTTTTAAACTGTTACTAAGAGAACACAACATGAATTCCTAAGCAAAGTCACTGAACATATCAGATTTAACACTCAGCTACTAGATACACCATCACACAGCATTACTCACTTACATTGCTAAGCCGCCCCCCCCATTTCACTCAAAACGTTCGGTTCCCATTTTCAGTATTTTGTAGTTCATTCACCTCGCTCTTTTCGCAAAGCAAACGCACACGATCGCTGCTTAGCAAGAAGTCTTTGCCACACAAAATACCCACGAGCTGGAAAGGCTGGAGGGAACTTTCCCCTGCACCCGCGATAATTTAGACACTCATCTGGCAGGCTGTGCAGCACCGCCAGCACGTCCTACGAAAAGCCAGGTAGGGGCAGCAACTCCTATGCACAGATTCACTTTTTTTTATCAACCGTGACCTAGGGGACACGCATCCAGGTGAGCCTCCTGCGTACAGGCACAAAGAGAACCGCGGAGCTGCGGCAGGATTTTGCCACCTTTTCCCCTTTTTTCAACATCTGCAGTCACACTATGGAGACGGAGAGAATAAAGAGAGCAACCAACTTCAGGGGCAGGAACAAATAATATTCACGAAAATAAAGGCATGCCTGAAAGGAAACGAGACGTTCAGCTGCACCCACCGATGGCGGAATTTTTTCGCGGGGTGGGGGGGGAAGCGGGAGAGAGAAGCAGGAGTGAGGGAGGGGAAGAGTGATGCCGGAGGGGCAGCCTCGAGAACACAGAAGGAAAAGCAGCACTGAAGAGGGCAAGGCTTGAGTCCCGGCTTCCCCTCCCCCGAGGGCAAGGCCCGGGCCTCTACCCCCTACAAGGGCGGGCCGGAGCCCGGGGCCGGGCCGCGGGAAGGCTGCGGCCGGTAGGGCGGCGGGGAGGGAAAGAGGGAGTAGTTCAGGGCAAGGGCGCTGCCCCAGTTGGGATCGGCACCGGCACTCACCACACCATGCCGTAGGCCCCCTCGCCGATGTAGGAGAGGTTGGTGTAGCGAGGCCCCACGTCGAACACTTGGCCCCGCACCATCTCCGGGCCCCCGGTGTTGGCAGAGCCGCCCGCAGCCCCGGCTCCCGACACCGTCGCCATGTTGTCCGTGCCGGGAACCGCGGTGACTGCGTGCGGGAGCGGGGGGAGGGGATGGGGGGAGGAGGAAGAGGAGGAAGGAGGGGGACAA